>DWJZ01003409.1:0-17134 GCA_018249125.1 Asbolis capucinus
CAAGTTTCCGCCCGCGGCTTTGCCCGCAAGGTAAGTACGTTGATAAAAAGTAGCCTAAATGTTATTTCATGCTATAATCTATCTCCGTGCTAAATTCCATCCCAACCAATTCAGTGGTTTTTGCGTGAAGGAAAATCAAATATTCATCGTCACAACTTTTCACATTATATTATTATTTTTCGCATTATAATATTATTTTTTGCATTATATTATTTTTCGCATTCATCGTCACAACTTTTCACCTTATAATATTATTTTTCGCATTATAATATTATTTTTTGCATTATAATATTATTTTTCGCATTATAATATAATTTTTCGCATAATTATTACTTTTCGCATTATAATATTATTTTTCGCATTATATTATTTTTCGCATTATATTATTTTTCGCATTTATCGTCACAACTTTTCGCATCATAATATTATTAGTACAAAAATCATCTACAGATTACCATTAGGGAACGACCCGTACAATTGTTTTGTATGATTTTTTTACCACTTTCTCGTCACGAAATAATTCATTAAACCTTATGTCAACCCAATATGTCTTTGCAATCAAAATTTTTATTTTGTATCTATAACGAAGAATGCTTTTAATAAAAACTTATGGCCTCAGTTTTTACTGGCCATAAAAAAGCCAAGATTATATCCTGTGATACTTCAGAACAGCCGGGTCTTATTAAAAATTTACAGTACTTTTTGTGTAGACAAATTGGAGAACAGAAAGATAAAAAAGATACTTACTTATCTTACACTAGTTTCTGTCCGCGGCTTCACCCGCATGGTAACTTGATAAAAAGTAGCCTGTGTTATTTCAGACTATAACCTATGTTACGAAGATATTGAGGTAGAGTTTGATACATCGCGGTTGTGGGACGCTTGTTTTATTACCACACTGGATGTGATATGGAAATGTATTTTTGTTTTAACAAAATATAATGAAAATATTAATAAAAAGATATGTAAATTTGTATTAAATTAAGCAGTATTAAATTATTACTATTAAAACTTGTGGCCTTTTTTTTTGTATCGAGGGGGAAACCTTCAAAAGGTACCCGGTGTCGTGGGAGCGACTCTCCGGGTTATATGGGATATTATAATATTATTATTAAACAAAAATACATTTCCATATCACATCAAGTGTCGTAATAAAACAAGCGTCCCACAACGGCGTATGTATCAAACTCTACCTCAATATCTTCGTAACATCGAACATTCATCAACTTTCCTCTGTGGTTCCTTCAAACCACAACTGGAAGGGTCGCTATAATGGAACGAAAACATTTCTGTTGGTTTTTCTCTCAGATGTCTCTCGTGGAAATTTGATTTGAGGACGACGATAGAATATAGAATTTTCTTTGACCCAGCGGAGGCTTTGTGTGTGTGATGGTTTTAAAATTAGTCCCGGCTGCGTTCTTATATATGAATCCTTTTGCGAATATTTCTAGTTTGAATGGGAAAATGCCTTGTTTTAATACCACACTCTGTGTATTTAGTACTAGACACTGGCCACGTTTCAGCCAGTTGCCAGAAAAATTTGTTATTGTGACATAACTTATTTGTAGACGTTAAAGTCCTTTATAAAACTGTATTATATATTTCTTTGTTCTATTGTCAATAGTTTTCGCAGCGTACGCAATATACGGTTTTTTCGGTATTTTTTTCTCACGTTGGGTTAGATTAACATAGTTTTTATACGGGCCCCTAACTTTTGAAAAACATTTAATGTCCTGATGAACAATACATAAGGGATAATATAGGATTCTAATGGTAAAATATTGAACAGGCTTCTTTTAAGTTAATGCGCTTTACCATCTAAGACATTGCCACTTACTATCAGGTGGGACTGTAGTCAAGTATTACCTTTAAAAATGTAAAATTAATTTAAATTGATCCTCTTGTTTCGGCGTCTATTCTCCTCAAACAAACAAACAATCAATCAAATCTTTCTTCCTTATAATATTAGTAGACAAATGGGTAATCACGTTTTGTTTATTATTCTTCGCCATCGCAGTCTTACCGTGACCACGACCCATGCAACTGGGACGAAATAACATTATAGACTAAAAGCAGCCTATGTTTTCCTTAAGTTCTACTCTACTTCAGTACAAAGTTTCATCAAAATCGGTTCAGTATTATAGACATGAAAAGGTTACACGCAATGAGACATTTTCAGTTACTTTCACATTTATTTTATCTCAGTTTTCTCTTTATTTTCTTCTATATTTTCTTGTAAAATTAATGTAAATTTTCATACTTCGAACCTTAAACGAAGTTGTGAAACATTCTCCGTTCATATTTGCCTTCTAATATTATTAATAGGTATTTGTGTGGTTGAATTGACGGTTGGATAATTAATGCACTGGCGAGGCGTAGCCAGCCTCGGTTTTCTATAGGGTACATTTTGGAGTGTGCGCAGGACTTATTCAAAATTATTCCTCCATCCCGCTTCCACCATCGAACAACCCGGTGTACGGCAGGTATCCTTATGTTGTGAACATCTCGCCAGTTTGAACGACGCAGTTTTCCTCGTCGTTTATTATGCGCACTGCGAAGGATTGGAATAATTTGCCTGCGTCGGTGTTCCCGCCCACGTATAATATAGAAGTCTTCAAGAGAAGATTGAATAGGCATTTACTAAGTTAGTGCGCCTAACACCTTAGACATCATTACCACTTTCCATCAGGTGGGATCGATATCAAGCATTAACTTATTCGAAGTAATATATATATGAGTTGTCCAAATATATATATATATATATAACTCAAACATGGCCATCTGAGTCCAAACTAAGCGTTAGCTTGTACTATGGTTGATCAGACAAATTATAAACATACGCATTTATATTTTAAATACATACTTATATAGATCTTTTTACACCCAGACACATAAAACACATTCCTGCTCATCACAGAAAAGATTTACCTGCGTGGGAATCGAACCCACGACCAGTGTAGTAGTCAGGTTCACTAACCACTAGACAAACCGGCCTGGTGGCGGCCTGGCAATGGTTGATTTGTTCTTCTTTCATGCAAAAACTACTGAAGGTATTTTAAAATCTACTGAAAGTTGAAGACAGTATCTTGAAAATAAAAACAGTACGTAACAGACGTCACGACGACAACGTCACGAAATTCCAACCGATAACTGTTCCACTGCTGGGCTCAGATCTCCTCTAACAAAGCAAGAGGCACATAGTCCACCACGCTGGCCAATTGCGTATTGGTAGACACACCTTTGAAAACTTTTATGCGGATTTCTTAAAAGCGCAGGTTTCCTCAGGATGCTTTCGTTCACCGTAGCAAGTGATAATCAACTGATTAACGCACATATCTTTGAAAATTAGAGATGTGCACAGGATTTGAACTCAGGACATCCCATTTAAGAGACTAACGTTAAAATTGGCTATCACTGAGGTATGACAAAAAGAAATATTACGAAGAACGAGCTTTATATCAAGGCGTGCCTCGAATGCACTTCGATACTTGCAACGAATCGATAGGGAAATACGACGCATTTTTGTCTAAAATCTATACACTAATAATGTACTCTCGAAATCCTTCAAAAAGGATCTCGGACAGGTTCAAAATTAGACAGGTGAATCCGGTTTTATCACCTGAGTCAGCCATTTGTACCAATCATTCTTACTGTATTGTAATTTCGAATGTAACACTGAACCGATTTTGATGAATCTTGGTACAGAGGTATAATAGAACAAATTAGGTTTGAAGGGGTAGATATAGAGTAAGAACGTTTTAATAAAGTTCTTACGTATCGAAGATATTAGTATAACACCGTGGGGGGTGAAGGGGGAGTAGAGGAGAAGAAGAAAAGATAAAAAAGAACCTGGAGAGATCTGGTCACAGGAAAAAACAGTAAGATTCTTACCACTCCTGTTTATGACAGAAACAATTGTTTGGAATGGCCATCAAACCCACGACCTCCAGCTTAGCAGGTTCAACTAGCCACTAGACCAACAATCCAGTTCATTTTGAGTGCAACTTAGTACGTAGTAAGGTAAAATTAATTATTAATGAAAATTAAATTAATTCCTGAACGCCAATAAAGGACCTTAAACAAAATTGACAAAACGTAATTGACATAAAAAAACTGCAAATACGATTCAGTTATCTAATACACCATCAGCTGACACGACAAAACGTGCATTTTGAACTGAAAAAAATAATTGCCTACCCGCATTCTGGGCTATTACACCCAACCCACAAATGCTTGTATAATTTTATTATTATTTTATGCAGTTGACCCTATCTCGCTGTTACCTTCAGGATACTTGAAATTGAGGTAAAATATATGTATTCTTATAATATTTTTATTAATATAGTAATTATTTTGTTAATCTAAGATATCAATTTACGTACTTTTTTTTACAAATTCTACATATGTATCCTTGGATTATTTCAAACTTAAATCTATATAAAATCAAATCCATTTGAAATTAAATGCATTTATTTCGTCTTAGGAACCAAAAGCTCACTTAACAAAGTCAAAATTTAACAATAAAAAACCCCTACATCAACTATAAATTAAATAACAAAATATATATTTAAAAAAAAATCTATAATAAAGCCTAAAGTATATTATTATAAAAAATAATGAAAGCTTAGAGATTGCTATTCTAACGACACGAACAGACACCGACTGCTTTACGTGCCTTCCGGAGCACGGAAACGTTCATAAACTTTTGCCACTATCGGTCACCCATCCTCCTACGGAAAACGCAGTTGCTGAACGTTTTCGTTCGCTTACAATCGAAATAACACGCCGAGCTACGAACGAACACCTTTGGCCAAATATAGGGTGGTTTTATAAAATAAACAGAAAAAAAAATATATAATTGAAACCAAAAATAGTTGAACCGTAAAGCGATTGTATTGATACCATCAAACAACTTTATGATGATAGTAAAATCAGGGTTCTACACATTGAAATACCCTCCTCCGATTCTATTTCCACGTCAATAATACTCGATGAGTGCGCGTTTCAGTAATATCGAACAGCTGACGATCGGGCAACGATTATGAATGTATTATAATGGTTTTTCGATCGGCCCCGGCCCGGTAGGCTAAACGGAGAATATGCACGGAATTATATTTTGTATTAAGTTCAGAATTGTTTTAATAAAGTGCAATTTTGCTTGAACTCGAAACTCAATCTCGTGAATAATCCTTGTATCTGGGTTGAAATATCAGTACGTGCGTGATGTTAAATAAATTAATACAGGTATTTTCGATGTTGTTCATGGCTACGCCTGTCAAGTTAAATATACAGATTGAGGAAGTGTTTCTATATTCATTTTGTTCATTCACCTTTTAACAGATATTTTATGAAAAACATCGTAGGTGATGGTTTTTTTTTGCCCTCCACATAGCGCTGAGGAAGGCCGCCGGGGGGGGTTTTAGTGCGGTAAAAATCCCAAACAACCCTGTGTCGCTCCCACTGCATCGGGTACCTTTGGAATGTTTCCCCCTCAATACCAAAAAAAATAAGAAAAAAAAAAGTTATGGTTTTATCGTGGCCACAGATTTTTAAATTAGTAACCACTTTTAAGGCAAATTACATTATTTTCACTAAGGCGAATTAAAGATTGTTTTTACAATATTATACAAATATTAACTTACTAAGTTAGTGCCCAAAATCTTAGACATCATGGCCACTTACCATCAGTTGGGATCAATGTCAAGCATTAACTTATTCTACGTAAAAACAATATCTTTATGTTTTGATTTGATTTGACTTTCATTACGAATTCATACGAACAAAAGGTTCGTATGATGTCGTAAATAATTTGATTTAAATGGAGTTGAAATGTGACGGATGATATCTTAGAGTAATAGTTACACATAATTACGAATTATTGACGGTGATACTGACAATAGCGGTGATAGCCTAGTGGTTAAGAATTCGGCCTCCTACTCGGGGGGTACGGGTTCGAAACCCAGGGCGCGCACTGCTAACTTTTGTTAAGCATTTAAATGTCACTCGCTTTAACGGTGAAGGAAAACCTCGTGAGGAAACCTGCTGGGGAGTTTGCAAAACTCAAAGGTGTGTGAAGTCTGCCAATCCGTAGTTGGCCAGCGTGGTGGCCTATGGCCTTAACCTTCTCATACAGAGAACAGACCCGTGTTCAATAGTGGGCCGTGATGAGTTGAAATGGTGAATTATGGACGGCCCCGAGATAACATTGATTGTAACCATATCTGGGAAAGGAGGTACATAACTGGTGTTCGATTCCCATACTGAGTGATTATAATATGTACTTATGACATTATAGGATAGTAAGCCACAGATAATATTTATATATCTATATAATATTTCTAACACTGGACAAAAACGTTTCATAAACGATGAAACCGAATTCGAAATGCGAAATTTTGCCAACATGGATGGATGTTTGTTACGCTCACGCAAAAGCTACTGAACCAATCTGAATGAAATTTGGTACAGAGATAGATTATAATCTGGAATAACACATAGGCTACTTTTTGTTAACGTATTCATACGTACCACACAGGTGGAACCGGGTTCAGAAACTACTGCATGTGATATATATATGTTAGTGACGTGTGACTAGTGTTGTCCATAACACCTACGACAGAAGAATATTTTGAGATAAGTTATTTTTAATGAGTGTTTCAGCAGATATTATAAATTCCTGTTAGTAATCCAAACTAAATCAGATGGCTATTAAATTGTACAAAAAAAATTCTTTAATCCAACGGTTCGTAAAGTCACAAAGAAAAATGAAGCTAAATTTAGTTCCAATAACATTCATTACAGATAATTACGACAAAATATAAGCTGGGTTGTTAAAGGAATTAACAGAAAAAACTCATAAACAAAGTTTTTTAATCACACAAAACGAGTACCATAGGCACTGGACCGGCTAACTTCATTCAAAGTCCGGTATATGGGGTTTTGTTTTTAATTACAGAACCCCGACTTCCTTAATTAAATTAACTTTCAAGTTACTTTATAATATTTATTATTAGAAATTGCCGGAAGAAGAAGTTGTCTAGTGGTTTCAGAATTACTATACTAAATTTTACCTATTATCCTACGGGATCAAAGCACTTTTCTGGGATAAAAAGTATCCTATAACCATTGTCCTTACTTAAGCTACAAACATGTAAAATTTCATATAAATTTGTTTACTGGTTTCGGAGTTGCCATACAAATTTTAAACTGTTATCCTGTGGGAACTAAGCAATTTTCTGGGATAAAACATATCATATAACCATTCTCGGGTTTTAAACTTTGACTATGCCAAGTTTCATTTAAATCTGTCCAGTGGTTTTTGCGTCAGCTCAAATAAAGACAGACAGTAAATCCAATAAAAATTGCTTTGGTTTCTATATCGAAACAACGCCACCCTGGAACAACATTTTCAAAAAACACTTAATGTACAGGATTGATCCCGCTGCAGTTTTATTATAAATATACATAGATTTAGCGCGCTCATAGTTCGGTGTCTTAGATCAATTCGTACTGTTGAGCCGTGGGCGCGGTCGGTAAGACAGGTGGCCGCTAGTGGCAAAAATTTCATGATCGCTTCCGTGCTTCAGTGGGCACGTAAAGGGTCCCTATAAAGCTCTCGAAGGTGTGGGAAGTCTACTAATCTGCACTTGGCCAGCGTGGTGGAGTATCGCCTGTACCTCTCACATTGTGAAACGAGCCCCGCGCCTAGGTTTGTTACAGTAATGAATTGACTTTAGTTAGACCCAGCGAAGAAACAGCCGATGAGAAAAGATTACAAAACGCAAGTTTTTATTTTTCCTTTTAAAATATCCTCCACGGATTACAAAGAATGATACTCCTTCGGGATCGAATTTTCCGGATTGCAAATTTTAGACGCAGCACAGCTGGAAATTCCAGCATTACGTCAAAGAGATATTGAAATGTCTAACATTTTCACTTAAAATATTAAACCGGATTCCTGGAGAGGATTGTTATTCATTCTTTGAGTTTTTAGTCTTTGCACTAAACCTTCTTATACTTGGAAACTTTTACTTACCGTTTCTTTTGACATAGATTCTGGTTGTAAAATATATCGGTTTTGCGACACACAATATAAGATTCCGTAGTTACGATACATACCCTTTATCTGTTAAATCTTCTATTCCAAATAATTTCGCTTCTGAATTAATTTTACATGCTACTGTTGAAATTTTTGTAGAACCACCTGTTTAGATCACAGAACGGGAATACACAAATACATGACCCTATACAAAGCTTAATATTTCAGAAATAAATCCTTTAAACCAATAACACGCGTATATGTACTGGTTGTCTGTCTATCTATATTTCTTATATATAAAATCCTCGTGTCACGTTAGTTACCAACCTCCTCCGAAACGGCTTGACCGATTTTTATGAAATTGTATTTGCATATTCAGTAGGTCTAAGAATCGGCTACTATCTACTTTTCATACCCCTAAGTGATAAGGGTTGTACACCCCTAATTTTTGTTTGGACTTTTTTTTATTTTTATTTTTTATTATGTGGCATTATAAATACACATGTACAACCCCAAATTTTCACGCTTCTATCACCAACCCCTATATTTTTAATAGACATTTTAGTTATTAATCAATGGTAAGACGTTTGCCGCGTCAGCTGGTATTATATAATATTCATATAATGATTTTACGTTGGGCCCTTTTAGCCTAATGTTTTTACCTTTAATTGTGTGTCTACTGGGCGACACTGGCTTTCAGACATACCTGAAAATAAAATAAAAATGTGATTATACAATAATATTATAATAAACTCCTGACCAAGATACCAAACAAATTCTCAAGTAATCTAACTTGGCAATCGTGCCCGAGATATTCTTCTGTAAGTAAAATGGCACTGGAGCTCAAGTGCCCGCCCTTTACGGAGACGGCTTAAAATATCCACAAAGGTAAAGTACTAGTACTAAAGACAAATATTAGATAAACATTATTACTGTACTGCACGTTTGCAGCCCGGCAGTTAGTTCTGAACATAACTGATTTTGGTAGTTAAGCAACGGTGCCGCTAAACCCTCCAAAAAACCGCATTGTAGCTTTGATGAGCATCTAGGCCTCCTTTCATCATCATTGCAACTTAAAACTGTCCAACTGCTAACCTCGAGCCCAGTAGTCCCGAGTCTCCAACCACAATACAGGCCATGGACTACCACGCTGTTCAAGAACGGATTAATGTATTGCACACAACTTTGAGAACTTTATGGAGACCTCGTATGAATGCAGGTTTTCTCGCGATGTTTTCTTCAAAGTCACAAGTGATAATTAACTTCTAATACGCATATTAAAATGAAAAATAGTTTAGTTGAAAATTAGTTTAGTTATTATTTGCTTTATTAGTTCTTGCGATCGACATTCAAAGCACTAGGCTATACCAAAAAAAATTGCACTATTATACAGTTATATTATCACTTTAACTATTCTTAAGATAATTGTTCTCATTATTAAATTTATACTAATATTATAAAGGAGAAAGTTGCGTTTCATTTTTTGTTTGTCCATACTAATGATAAAGATATATATTTTTTTTATTCTTGTATGTTTGTAATAAATAAACTCAAAAAGTACTCATCCGATTTCAAAAATTCAAAAACCAATAGAATCCTACATTATCACTAAGTGACATAGGCTATATAATTATTTAGAAAAAAAAGTAATTTATAAAGATAATAACATGTTCGACCGGCATGCGCTCGGGCACTCGGGTGGCAGGGCGGGTGGTAAGCGGAGTGCGGGGCATTTGAAAATGTATTAAATTAACCACATCATACATTCGCAAGTAATTCACATATGGCATAGGGCAGCATTTTGACCACCGACACGACCACATGGACGAAGTCGCGAGCAAAAGCTAGTATGTAACAAACTCAAAAACGACTAGAACGATTTCGAAAAATCTTACACCAATATTTACTCTAAAACGTGAAGTAAATATAAGCAAAATAAAATAAAGATTGTTGTTGGTAACGCGTTGGTAAAGCGTAGCGATGGAAATTTGTCGTAAATAATAAATTTTGACTTTGACGGTACCCGGTACATTATGAGAAATGAAAAGGAGTAATTTCCCAATACGCGCGCTGCTAATAGGATTGGAACAGAAGATTAAGTTAATACGCTAGCGGATTATTAGAATTACTGTTAGTAGTGGCAATGGTAGTACTTTAGCTTATGAGGAATTAGGGCTAGGCTGTGTACATGACACTGTTTTTACAAGTTTTTATTTAACTTGCAGTGTATGTTTGTATATTAGTATGTTAGTATACATATTTGTTTGTTACGGGTCAAATCTTGCAAGCTTAATTAGACCCACTTCCTCTTATACTACGGAACGCAAATTTTGCGTAAGATTTTCATCCTGGTAACAATGTATTTTTATGACAGCATGACCTCATACTACGTTCAGGATTTGCTTCAAACTAGGGAACGCCTAACAGTTTACAAAACAGTTATGAAATTTTGTGTGTTTCTTTGTATTATGGATCTGTGATTAAAGCTTGTCTTTTTAAATATTTTTAATGAACCTTATTCCATAATATTACAGTAAACACTAACACTCCCATACATCTTAAATGCAAATGGTAATCACGATTATTATTATACCAATAGTGTGTCATGTCAAGTCATGATAATAAAACGAACGACGGAAAACTGACAAACTTATTTGTCATTAGTGTCAGTGCCATGTGTCAACTTGTCACCTGTCAAGAGTTTGTCGCCGCCACCGCAGCCGTGACCATGACCCAACGAACTGGTTTGAAATATCGGTATAACACTAAGCAGATCGTGAGTATCTGTTTGCATTTAAAATATTTTGTATCCGCGACGATATTAATCTAGAAATATACACATATACTATATGTTTAGTATATATATACAATATTACAAAACTGAAGAGTAAGTTTGTTTGAACTCTCTTATCTCAGGAGCTACTGGTCCGAATTGAGAAATTCCTTTTGTATTGGATAGTTCACTGACCGACTTTATACATTTCTCTTTTATTAAAAAATGATAAATTTTCCTGGAAAACGGGCTTATTTCCGAGAATACCAGATGAAAATGATTATAGTTACTCTGAAGCCACTAGTTTAATTTAGACGAAATTGGGATCCGTTATTTTATAATTTCATAATATATTTATTTTATAATATTAGTAAGGATTAATAGTTTTCTCTATGAAAACAGAATGATATTTCACCCTCCCAGTCATGTTACAGTTTTTATACAAACCTTGTTAAATAAACAAGTGAAAGGCTACCATTTTCTGCAATTCCTCGTGACGTAAATCTCGTCAGTCACCCTTACGGCAGAATTCCCTGTAAATCTTCATGCGAACCGAGGGACTTTAATTAAAATTAAACACGTGACGTCATCAAAGAAGAGTTTGAGACGAATTAGCTCTTTTCGGGAATTCCCTTTGTACTTAATTAGTGTTGCGGTTCCAGCTTGAAAGATTTATTAACGTTTCATTAAAATAATATGTCGTCATTTTAAACACACTCACAATTTGTTCATTATTATACCGATATTTCGACCGAGTTTTATGGGCCATGGTCCCAGTATTATAATATTCACGCAGATCACGCAGATAGCCTATTTTCATCACGGATAATTTAATTCTGGTAAAAGAAATTTCTAAATCGGTCCAGTAGTTACAGTGCCTATTCAATTCAAACAAACAAACAATCAAATCTTTCCTCTTTATAATATTAGTCTAGATAAATAAAAATAAGAAAACTTCATCTTAAAATATTTATTTTATTTATTTATTCATAAAAAAATATATAATCAAACAACTTCAATATTACCACCACCAATATACCACTGAATTACTAATTTTGTCGATATTGGTACAAATATAGTCGAAAATTTATGAAAGATTAACGGATAGTGCCTATCACAGAGCAGGCTGAAAACGTAAAAATTTTTTATAGGAATTTTATCAAAACAACAACCATAAAAGATTTTATATGCAAAATTTAATTTTCAAATAACAACAAGACGAAAAATAAATATATATTATTTTAATGTAATGTTGTAGGAAATATAATGAATAAATATCTTTAGACAACTCACACACGGCTCTGTCACTCCAAACTAAGCGTTAGCTTATTCTATGGAAATCCGACAGCTGATAAAAATACTTATATATTTTTAAATACATACTTAAATCATAAACATCACATCACATAAAAGTTTTATTAGCGTCGGAATCGAACCCCCGGCGGAACAGTCGGGTTCACTAACCACGAGACTAACCAACAATATAAACCTTACTTAAATTTTACAAGAACATTCATTTTAAATCGGTTTATACAAATTTGCAATTACGACCAAATCGGGTCAAATTGACCCATATTTTATAACTGAAAACGTGACGTATAACGACGTAATATTTTCCTTATCATTGGCACCGCGTAAAATATATGTCCGTATTTATCCCCAAACAATACACGCGTTCACTTAATTTACGTAAAAAGCATGATAAAGATATAATAAACGATGGACAGAATTATCCCCGAAATACATGGCATTATGGTTAATAAGGTAACTCCATAATTATGTAGAACAGAGGGACCATTTACCATACAAAAGTAGTTATTGAGACATAACTGTAACAGAAAAAAAATCCAATAAAAATGAATAGGTTTTGATACAAAAACATTAGTAGTCCTACTCACACACGGTCGTTGACCCCTAACTGAGTGTTAGCTTGTGCTATAGTGATCAGAAAACTGATAAACAAACATATGTATATATATATACATATATGTGTGTGTGTGTGTTTAGGTACATACTTACATATGTACATCCTTACATCCAATAAATTTGCTGAGATGTTTGTATTTTTATTTAAATTTATTTACGGGTATTTGGTCGCAATTTTCATAAAATGAGTGAACCTTACATACATGTCTTTTTTGTAGGCTTTTTTATGATACACACTTTCGTACTACATTATTTTGATGTATTTCATATGATTGAACCAGCGCTTGAAATGAAAGTGCTACAAAATTGTTTTATGGCGGCTTCATTACAAAATATGGATTTTTCTCTTATTACATTTTCTTAAATATATTTTATTCTAATTATAAATCTTCGAGAATAAATTATCTAAATAACTGTGAAAACCGCATCAAAATCTGATGCTTGGTCTAAAAGAAAAATGGTTACAAATCGAAAGACACAGGCGCAATTACATTGTTTTATACTACGTACTGATTTGGGCTCTTTGTGGCATTTGAGTTTTATTTCTCAGGGCTGTGGCAGCGACTACAATGAAATATTCAATCAATATCACAAGAGATGTAGGATCAGCGATGAAAATGTGTCTCGTTATATACCAGCTCACTTGAAATGTGGGCTGGTGTTTTGTTTAGTTCGTTTCAAACAGCCAACGTATAAAGACGTCGCAAACCACAATGTCGCAATTTGCTGCAGTGTGACTATTTTGCTAACTTAACTAAGATTCACTTCTTTTTTGAAAAAAAGCCTTTGATAAAGTAATATCAAAATGAAGTTTTCTGATATATATTTTTTCTGATGAACTATACTAAAAACAAAAATTTACCTAGAATTACTTGTACTAGAAACCGTTCTTGTACGTATGCCTTTTATTATGAGTAAATAAAATTCTACGAAATACCGGGTTATATAGTACTCTCATACTGATTTAATATGTTTAAAAAATAGGCAGACAATTTATTTCAAAATAAGTACATTTCATGAAGAATGGATAAAGCTGGATGTGGTACATTTATCAGTCGCACTTGTCGCAAATCGTCTATGCTGTAGCCTTTATCTATGAGTAGTGAATAGATTTGTCTTGTGAATAAGAGTTCTACATATAGCCAGGATTACATTTCAGACCTAAGCCCAATCCTACTACTAGGGTTTTCTAATTTCAAATTATCTGGGCCTTGTCTTGAACAGACAGTGGAACCGTTCGAACGTTTTAACCTAAGACTTTGGGCTTGTCGCTGTTGTGGGTCTTGTATGACTACTGCAATTTTTGGGAATGACTACTCACCAGGTAGAATCGTACTTCGTGATTGTACGGAATTTGGCATTGCACGATGTCCTTGTACCACACTGTTCCAATGTGGATTGGTGGAGTGGTGATTAGCCAACCTATTGTCGGTAGCTTTTATGCCTCCTCCGACTTGGCTCAACGATTGCAATCTAACGACAACAATCGGCACCGACAGTTTTACGTGCCTTCCGTCGTACGGAAGTGCTCATGAAATTTTTACCATTAGCGATCACCCATTCTCCTACCGAGCACGCCTGCTGTCACATTGTCAGCGATCGAAATACTCGCTAGCGGTCCCCCATTCTCCTACCGAGCACGCCTGCTGTCACATTGTCAACGATCGAAACACTCGCTAGCGGTCCCCCATTCTTCTACCAAACGCGTCTGCTGTCAAATTGTAAGCGATAGAAACGCACACTAGCGGTCCCCCATTCTCCTACCGAACGCGTCTGCTGTCAAATTGTCAGCGATAGAAACGCACACTAGCGGTCCCCCATTCTCCTACCGAACGCGCCTGCTGTCAAATTGTCAGCGATAGAAACGCACACTAGCGGTCCCCCATTCTCCTACCGAGCACGCCTGCTGTCAAATTGTCAGCGATCAAAATGCTCACTATCAGTTCCCCATTCTCCTACCGAACGCGTCTGCTGTCAAATTGTCAACGATCGAAATGCTGACTAGCGGTACCCCATTCTCCTGCCGAGCGCGCCTGCTGTCAAATTGTCAGCGATCAAAACGCTCACTAGCGGTCCCCCTTTTCCTACCGAGCGCGCCTACTGTCAAATTGCAAGCGATCGAAATGCTGACAATCGAACAAGCCCCCGGGTTACGAACGCTTCAAATATGTGTTGTCTTATGACCTTACAGCAACTTTATTTATACCCCTAGTCATAACAGTTGCTAATACCATTACTACAGTCTTCAGTACCGGTCTATCTTCATAACTAAGCATGTTTAGGGCATGCTGTTTCAGGTTATAAAATAAAATTCTGCTTATAATATAAACGTGAAAATTTCTGCGGATGAATGGATGAATGTTTCTTACTTCCTGACGCAAAGACTATTTAACCAATCTGGATAAAATTAGGCACAGAAATTGAATATAGTCCAGAATAACACAACTTTTATTAAAGTAACTTACTAAGGATCTGTCCTCGGTCCATTGTTATTCCTAATCTATATTAATGAGGTAGGAAAAATAGATCTTTTATAAGATATTACATTATATGCAGATGATTCATGCTTATTTTATTACGGTAGTAATATTCAGGAAATGTTTGGTATAGCTCAAAGAGATCTTAATGGATTCATACGAAATCTCTTAACAATCCTAACAAACAACACGAAAAACACATCTAATATGATATTTGCCGCTAAAACTAAAAAAAATTACATACATACATGAACCGCTCGTAATCAATAACAACGTACTACCAAAATATAAAGAAGAAAAATATCTAGGAATAGTATTGGACAGTCAGCTTACTTAGAAATCACATGTCACTAAAATTAGAAAAAAGCTTTTATTTTTGTTGTTTGGCATTAGAAATCTTTCAAAATGTGTACCAGCGGAAACACATTTTCTTCTATATAACGCTTTAGTAAAGCCACAAATACAGTATGTAATTGAAGTATGGGGTTGTACTGCTACGAAAAACTTGTTACCATTACAAAGAGCGTAAGATGAATTAGTAAAAGTTCTCTTTAAGTTAAACTATTTAACACCTACAAAAGACATATAAAACTACCAACCTATTTAACATCCACCAAACTTATATTTATAATACATGTATGCTAGTAAAAAAATTTCTTAACACAAGCATACATAGACAATTACAATTTCTAATAAAATGCCTTGCAAGTTTGTCAAGGCACGCAAAAATACTAACTTACTAAATGTACCAGTTCCCAGAACATCATATGGCAAGCGAAATATTAAACATGAAAAAGCTAAAATTATCTACCGGAAAATATAAAAAATGTAAGATCTATATTATCAAATTTAAAAAAATATTGAAACAGCATTTTGCCACAAAAAATACTAATCATTTAATCTTAAAAAAAAAGTAAGTCTAATATGGTAATTATATATATATACAAATAAAATAAATAATAATAATAAGGAAAAAAAACAATCAAGTACACGGCAATACGTACAAATACACACACACCACTCTTACACTACACACACACACACATACAACCAACACACACCACTCTCACACAACACACACACGCATCCTACACGCAGCACTCACGCAAAAGACTTACACCACATTATTTTACACACATTTGCCACTCACACAACGCACTCACCAAGTTGTCGCATGCTGGACATAAGCAATAATAGCATTTAAGTATCTCATTTTGAGTGATGTAAAAGTCTTATGAGTAATAAAATTCTGTAAACCCAAACCCAACACGCGGACGAGGCCGTTCGTCCACGGCATGTTTGACATAGAAATATTGCAAGTGGCACTTAAACCTACATTTCTCTTAATTAATTTAATATTTATATCCTAGTATCATATACAAATACATTGCACACAAGGTTTTACTTTAATTAAATACCGTTCGTAGCAAAGGACTCGGTTTTATTAAAAAGCGAGCTTAGAAAGGCTTTGATCCTCGTTTTGGTTGCGGTGAAATATTTCTGTAAAAGCCAGATTCAATTACGAAATTAGTGATTCGTGATAAATGTCACCATCATAGTAATTATCTTAACCTTAATATATTTATATATATACACGATATACTAATATACCATGTTTCACTTATACACTTTTAGTATCAAAAAATATTATTTATGAGATAAGTAGGCAAATAAGCAGACTTCCTTTCTGGCAAATTTTAATAATACCTCTGTCTGTTGTAAATGTTAATGAATGGCGGTGGTCAATTACTATCAGACGACCCGTCAGCTAGTTTACCTGCTTCTCCAATAAAAAATCCATCCGTGATGATTTGCGAGTGACTTTTTTGACAGGCAGGTTGGTCTAGTGAACGTGTCTACTACACCGAAGGGCGTGGGTTCGATTCCCACCCAGGTCAAACTTTTCTGTGATGAGCAGGA
>DWJZ01003410.1:0-17133 GCA_018249125.1 Asbolis capucinus
AAATTTAAACTATTTTTTTTAATATAATGTTTATAAGTGGCCAGTTCTAAAAACTTTCAGTTTGGCCCTCGTACTTTGCTCAACTAATACGTACATAAATCAATTTGGGGAAAGGGATTTAGTTTTTTATTGTTAAGAATTATTATAAATTTTGAATGAGAGACATTTAAGTACTTTCCTTTTCTTTGCGCAACATGTTTGAGTTTTTAGGTAAAAAAGTCATTTAGATGTTACGTAACGATTAGGGAAAGGGTGCAGATAAACGTTACGGTGCGTATCATGGGAGAGGCAAAATGGCATTACGTATTATTTGAACCCCCCCAAAGTTCTAAGGTTGCAGTAGGCTCAGATGTAATGAATGAAACTGGGTGTTGGATTTTCTTGTCACTTTTTTGTGTGATTGTGTGTCCTCGAGCTTTATACTAAGTACCTATTAATTACTTTAAAATTTTATATTGTCTAATAATATTTATTATTATTAGTCGATATTCGACTAAAATGTTTTTTTTGTGTTGTGGAATCCTTGAAAAAATTTATTTTGGAACTGTAATTAATTTTGTGGAAAGTTACTATATCCATAAACGTAATTATTATTACCCAAGATGTAATTTCTACTTATCTTCAGATGGGATTTTAATTATAATAAATGGCGTCCTTATAATAATAATAAAATATTAAATGATTGGAAATAATCTATGATCAAAATTTACAGTTTGATTTATTTAATTTCATGCTCATTTCGAAGGCCAAACCAGCGTTCGTAAGTACATAGAAATTAGTTAAGATTGGCACGTGATCGATATTCAATACTGTCATGTTATATTATGCATGCACACATTTTGCATGATAGCAAAATGTTGAATGTGAATACTGATTAATTTTTATAATCTACAGCACTCAATCGTTAATGTTAGTTCTTAGTACAAATCTCTACACAAATTATGTACCAATAACGATTTAAGAACTCTTGAGTGCTGGAACAAGTTACTCAAATGAAGTACCTACCCCTTCCTAGTATCTACTCTACTTAGTAGCTTCACCTACTTTGTTTGAATAATTGTGTTCTACGTTGTATTTCTATGAACTATCTTTCGTGTATACTATTTTCTTCAATTCACAAACATTCTGATTAATTTGTATCACAATTGTTACATACTGAATATTTGAGCATGTGTGAATGTTGTCTAAATCTATGCTATTTTAAAACTAATATTAATTATTCATTTCTTTAATTGTCTTTAAAAGAACACTTGCCCATTAATATATTAGTTATATGGTGATAACTTAAACAAATATTAGTGATAACGTCACATAGAAAGGTTTCACAAGTATCAAAGAAGAAGAAAGAGATTGAAACAATAGAAAATGTAACAAATGTGTTTTGAACTTTGATTTTATAGTATTTGACCGAAATCCGAATGCATTAGGAAATATACCTATGGATTATGTTCTGAAATATATAATAAGTTACATTCTACCCATAATAATTTCACACACTTGAAACGACCTTAATTTATCGTTGCTCGGTAACCGCAGCAAAAACTCGGAAAGCATAATAATGCGTGATCCGTTTTTCTCGTACGTACACATGTTATAAACAATATTTTTTTCAGAGCAACGCTTTAAAAGTAAAAGTTTCTCGAAACTCGCGTATTGTGGCATTGAGTGGGAGTAGTTGTTGAGGCCCAAGATATTAGTGAGTTAAACATGAGACGGTTTTAGAAGAAAAGTAACATTATCATAATTTTTTTAGGTTTTAGAAGAAAACTGTCATTATCATCAACTTTTTAGGTTACTTAGGTTTTAGAAGAGCACTGTCATTGTCATCAACTTTTTAGGTTTTAGAAGAAAACTGTCATTATCATTAACTTTTTAGGTTACTTACCTTTTAGAAGAGCACTGTCATTGTCATTAACTTTTTAGGTTTTAGAAGAAAACTGTCTATATCATCAACTTTTTAGGTTACTTACGTTTTAGAAGAGCACTGTCATTGTCATCAGCTTTTTAGGTTTTAGAAGAAAACTGTCATTATCGTCAACTTTTTAGGTTACTTTTTAGGTTCTTAGTTTTTTACGAGCTATTATTTAACTTGCAGTGTATGTTTCTATATTGTTATGCTAGTATAATTGTAAATTTGTTTGTTACGGGTCAAATCTTGCAAGCCTAATTAGACCCACTTCCGCTTACACTACAGAGCTGTAATCTTGCATACTGCTTCAGTTTCAATGACAATGAATTTTTTTGAAAAGCATGACCTCATACTTCGTTCAGGATTGGCTCCAGAGAAGGGAATTCCTAAACGGTTAAAAATTATGAAATTTTGTGTATTTCTTTGTATAGTGTAGTATATGTAGGAACTATAATTATAACTTGTATTTCAAATATTTTTTAATAAACCTTTTTGTGAGAAAAACGGACTATAGACTTCTGAAGATGGGAGCGGATAGGCTTTATCTAAATTAATGCGCTTTATCATCCAGACCTATGTATATATTACCACCACTTACCGTCAGGTGGTATTGGAGTCTCGCATAATTTATAGTACGAAAAACATTGTGTATCGAAAGTTATTGGTTTCTCCGTGGCCTTATAAGGTTGAACAAATACATATGTATATTCGACGATATATATTTAACAGTAGCAACCAGCGACTTTGCTTTTAGCACTTGGGTTAAAAATTTTGGTTTTTGTTAATGTATTGGTGGTTGTGATGTACACAGGGCATAGCAACAGACCTGGTGGTGCAGGTGGTATTAATCGCGGAATCAATGCGGCTGCAGGCCATGATGGGCACGTATGGCATTCAGACACAGACCCCGCATGAGGTGGAACCTGTACAGGTTGGTTATTGACTGACTAAATAATGTCTTTAAGTTAAGTTAGAAGACTACGTCGCCACTTGCCATCAGGTGGTTTTGTATTCAAGCGCTAACTTATTGAATATAAAAAAATAAGTCTATCCGTAATTAACTGAAAATAAAGAATTGATGTAGGAAGCAAATATTGTAGTCGACGTTATAAAATTAATTAATGTTCCAGAATAAGGAGAAGAATAAGGGTATCTCATAACACGTGAAGGCTTAGAGCTTACGCCAGTCTAGGAATGATAGTTTTTTAAATGTAAATTTACTTGGCACCAAAAAACAGTATAATGATGACATTGTACTGTCATATGTCATGAAGTAGATGTCAATATTATATCTGTACATATGAATGTTCATATATATGTATGTATATTATATGTATATATACATTGTGACAGTTACATAAAATCCTATTCATGTTAATTTCATAAAAGTATCTTTAGCTTTTATGTATATTTGTCCAGATATGCAGCTCCACACAGTTGGTTCATGTGTATCGTGAGTTGGGAGTGTGCCCTAAACTGAAGCTCACCGGCCGCCCCATTCGACCAGTCGGTTCTCTGGGTACTAGTAAGGTAGAACATTAATTATTGTATTAATATTTGTTATTAGATTCACCAGCTCGCTAGTCGAAATTCTACACTGACACGTACAATAGACATTCTATTCCATACAAAATTACAGTATCTTTTAAATGAGGTTTACATGATACATTCTTGGTGGAAGACTTTCACCAAGAATGTCAGAAGGGCTGCGTCCATCGGTAAATCTGGTGATTTGACATTTAGTCACAATATGGCGACTGTCAACTTCCAACATTTTAACATAGAACACAATGGCAATACTGAAATTGTATGTCTATCAAATGCACGGTAGTGTCAATATTTTTTTTTTACTTAATACATTTTTGTTTATGAAACAAATCCACGCAACTATTTATCTGACATATAAAGGCCAGGAACCTGGTTCCCAACGCTTCACAGGTAGCTTCTGAGCTAACCATAGACCCCTTCGCAGTTTGGTTAACACATCTTTATTTATGAATAATGCAATAAGATCTGATGTTACATATTTATATATGTGTATATTAATTGTAGATCTACAGAGTGTGCGGTATGACTGTGCTCTGTTATCCGCTGATATTCGAAGTGTCAGAGTTCTACCTATACCGAGACATGGCCTTGCTCATTGACGATATTAAGACTGAATTGCAGTTCGTTGGCAAGTATGTATTTAGTTATATTTAAGGTTTTTGGTAGCCTCTTTAGTTATATACAATTTTATATGTTATTCAGGAATTTGTTATGTAGATAGAAATCATGTTAAATGTTAACGACTCAAAATTAAATGAATTGAACAAGTTCCTTAAATCATTTTGAGTCCTAAAAAAGTGAAAATTTTACAAATTGTAAACCGGTGAATTAAAACCGGTATTATTGAAAACAAATATACATATATATAACCGGTATTATTGAAAACCAATATACATATATATAAAACTATATCAATGTAAACCCATATTCCGTAATTCGGTATATTTCAATTAATAAAAAATCGACATAGAGTCAATAACTTTGTATTTGAAATTAGCACCATTTAAAATTGCCAACACATTAATTTCACCATAGACCGATAATAATTTTATATACAATAATAAAGTAAATCCACAGAGTAGGTAGGTCCATACGCAAATAATGTTATTCGTAACAACCGGTATCAATAAAAACTGATGTCTCCATTGAGGTACTGGCGACTGTCTGGTCGTCCTACGGTGTGCCTTCTGGTCCGCGAGGAGCACATGCGCGACCCTCACTTCAAGCAGATGCTGGACCTGCTCGCCATGCTGAAGAAGGGCCACTGCGACGGCGTCAAAGTTCGCCTTGGACGACTCCAGAATTTGATCTCCAGTTCTTGCATTGGTAAGGAATGTAATGCTAGAAATAGGTGGAGGATTCGAAACTGGAGTAGGGTTCGAAAATTGGTACAGATATAGACTAGAACTTGAAAAAGAACCTAGGGGACTTTTTATCGCGGTAAAAAAGGTTTGACGGGGTTGCAATAGGAGATAAAAGTTTGTATGGAACTTCGTGATTATCGAAGATGTGTTAATAAATTTGTTAATTAAACGCAGTCCTATTTTATTTAACCGAAAAACAAAAACCTTCTCGTGACAACATTTTTCATTTCTTTTTCTTGCTAATAGAGTCCCTCCCTAAATGTATCAACATTACTAACTAATATTCAATAAGATGCATTCATTGTAATCATAAAAAATAGTTTTTATGTAGTTGATACACAGAAAATAAACGGTCTTAAAATTTAAACATCTGAGGGATGAAACAGGCGATGAGAATTGTTCTACAAGGAGGTAGTTGCCGCGCTCGAGGTGTCGTAGTGTCAAAATTCGAGCGTTTATTCTTAATTTGTGCCTCTTTCATTATAACTGACTCTAAATAACGTGGGCATATGATAAAACGGTTGAAAAAAAAAATTGTTCAACAGAGCATCTAGACTTCATGAGCCAAGGCGAGTTTCCATCGGAGATGTTCACGCAGTTCCGTCAACTGGAGCACGAGTACATCGGCTACCAGTCACTGACGGACGTGCCTCGAACGCTCACTTATCGCGAGGAGCCACTGGACTGCGAGAGCTACCGCCACCGATCTACACCAGACGTCGTTGAGGCGCTGCGGACCACTGATAACATCTTCGCGCATAGTCAGCTGTGGGGGATATTGATGGAGAGGGAAGGGCCTATGTATGAGGTAAGCTAAGGGGTCAATTCTGTACATTAAATGTTTTTTGAAATTTCTTATGCAGGGAGGCTTTGTTATCGATATAGAGAACAAAACTTTTTTTTTTTGGATTTATTGTCTGTCAGTCTGTTCGAGCTTCACGCAAAAACCACTTGACAGATTTACTTGAAACTTGGCGTAATCGAAGTTTTAAACCCGGGAACGGTTGTAGGATAGATTTCATCTCAGGACATGGCTTTGCTCCCGCAGGATAACAAGTTAAAATTGGTATTGCAATTCCGAAACAAATGGACCAGTTAAGATTAAAATTAGCATTTTTATAGTTTATGTAAGAACAATACTTATAGGACACCTTTTATTCCAGAAAACTGCTTTGTTCCCGTAGGATAATACATGTTATAATTAGTATGCCAATTCTTCTTCAAAGCGAAGCGAGGGTGATAGTAGTTTTTTTAAATGAATAAATAATTTATTGCCTTAAAAACAAAATTATCAAATAATAATAATTAAAAAAAAACATATAGTACTGGTTAAGGCAAAAGGAGCTGGCCTAGGTTTTTGCTGACGCAGGCGAGAAGACCCGCGCAGCGATGATTTTCAGCCGTTCTCTCCTCCCTGGGTCTTTGAAGTTATTTTTATTATTGTTATTTTTGTTCTTTTATTGTTTGTTTGTCCTTAAGGTGAACGGTCTCAGCGCGCTGGAAGCCCTGAAGAGCCTGTACCAGAGCGCTGGTGTGCTGCGGCACTGGCGCGCCGTCCGGTACTGCTCCTCGCTACTCAACCACACTGTCGACTCCATCAGCCCCTTCATCACCACCGTACTCGTCAATGGGAAGCAGGTACCTAGGTCTTTCTAGAGGCTCTGAACACACTATACCAGAATAATATTTATTTTAATTTTTTTTTGTCATATAATACCCTTTTTAAAAAAAAAGAAATTTTTTTCTGCAGTTTTTTTATTATTTTTAAGGTTCTCATTACTTACCTTTATTAATAGCGCCTTCGCTGATTTCTGTTTAGACCAAAGGTTGATTGGTAGAGAATACTTTTATTATTAAGTCCGCCTTTTGTACCAGTTTTAAATAAGTAAAGTTTTAAATAAATAATTAAATGAGTATGTTCCTTGCTTTATAGAGTAAATGATAACGTATTGAAAATGTGGAGCTTTAGTACTTTAGAATTTTAATTATTGCTAAGCGTGTAAGTGGCAAAATTGAGGAACTTTGAAATACTGGTAGAAATTTAATGAAATTTAGAAATATTTTTGACTTTATAATTTCGAAAATTGCCTAACTATTTTCAGAAAATGTCGTTCCTATTTGTTCGCCTTGGCAGGGACACTTCCACGCCCTCTGATAGTTTCTTTACGAATTTTACGTACAACTTCCTGCCTCGACTAAACGACGACTGAATCTATTACTGAATTATTAACTTTTTCATTAACACTTCCACACTAAGAATATTTCAGGAACAAAATTAACAGTGGACAGTTTTTTAATGTTAGAAATATAGACATCTTCGATAGCGTGATTGATCCATCAATATGGGGCCTATGGTGAAACGTGGTCACAAAATGTCCTAATTTTCAGATAACAGTAGGCGTAATCGGACATAAGGAGACGGTGTTCGACAAGCCGATGACACCCGGCGAAATCCAGTCTGTCATGTATTCCACCATCCAGCCGTACGACATTATAGGAGCTGTGTTGCAACAGGTTTGTTAAAAATCGATAGAAAACTGCCGACATCTAACTCTTAGGCCTTTTTCAGTTACTTTCTTTATTATTTTTTGACATCAAAATGTATATTCAATTCAAAGTACACAAGTATTAGGATAGATCAATATGAAGTTAGTATTCTTATAATTATATGTATGTGAGATTTGTGTAACTAATAAAAAATGTAAGTCAACTTTTTAAATAACTCCTAAGATTATTATTAATATTAAAGTATGTATTATTTTCACTCACTATTTGTCCATAATATAGTCAGGATGAAAAAAATTTACTATAAACAATTATTTAACGTTACGGTGTGGCTCAATGTACAGGAGATAGTGCTGTATTGCGGCCGACTGATCGGCACTAACCCGGACATGTTCCGCGGGATTCTCAAGATCCGCGTGGGCTGGGTGCTGCAGGCGATGCGCACCTACCTGAGATTGTTCCCCGAGCGGCGCGCCATCAGCCTGGAAGGCCTTTCGCCGTACCGTCTGCGAGCGGTGCTGCAGCAGGTACTCACTGTCAGCGACTGGGCGGAGGAGCGGGGGTGAGTGACCGACAAAGACACACACATACACCAACACAAATGCACACACAAACATACGAAAAAAAAAATCCTAATATTATAAATGCGGAAATTTATGAGGATAGATGTAAATTTGTTACTCCTTAACGCAAAAATACTGAACGGATCTGAACAAAATTTGGCACAGGGATAGATTACAGTGTGGAATAACACATTATCCGTTGTCTTTTTCTACCAGTTCCCAATGTTTCTAATTATTTATACTACTGATTACATATATTTAAAATTTTATTATACCAAATCGATATGGTACAAAGAGCAGATGTATTATACTGATTGATATATTTATACTCGTATTTTTTCTATTTAAATAATACTACTCCGAATCAACGCTCCAAATCAAACGCCAGTCAACCATAGTTGGAATTCAACCTCGGCAAACGTACTACGACATCAACTTAATTACAAGATACCCAAATATTTGTGTTTCAAAAGCAGTGGGAGGTTTAAATAACCAGTTATACAACAGTCGTATTGTCAATAATTGTACTAACTGGCCTGTTGGCTCAGTGGATAGTATATTACTATTTAGCCGGAGGTCGTGGGTTCGAACCCAAAACAAACTTCTCTATGATGAGCAGGAATGTTTGTTGTGTCGGGGTGTAATAAAAAAGTCCAAATATATCACGACGTAAAACAAGTCGTAACTTTTGTAAAGATTTATTAAGAGTTACGCCTTTATTATTTTCCATTGCTGATATTTAAAATACATAAGTATGTTTATCAGTTGCCTGATCATCATAGTACAAGCGAATGTTTATTTTGTGATCAGAAGGCCATGTGTGAGTTGTCCTGAGGTATGTATCTATATTTATTATAATTGTACACAGTTTGACTCCGCTCCAGCGTCGCCAGTTGGAGGGATGTTTGTGTCGCGTGCCGAAACACTTTTATATTCAAATTTGGGATATTCTTTTGCGAACGCCCAAGGGGATCATTGTACAGGTATGTTGACGTTTTGTTTTGTGATACTATAGTTTATATTATATTAATTTCAATGGTTTTTTAAAAGACTATACATATTTCGGCGTGTCAGCATGTAATGTACGACCCTATTTAAATGAGTCGAAATAAATATTATGTTTGCCTTACCTTTTATGTTTTAATTTTGTTGTACTTTTGCCTATTTACTCTATACATATGCACTTGAGCCGATTTTTAATCTCAAACTAAATAATTTTATTTAGATACTTTGATTGCACATAAATGGTCTTCAAATATTTTGGGAAGAAAGAGATGTAGAGGAGAAAAAACGGCGAAAGAAAAAACTAAATCCGGACAACTCCTCTCACTTGTCTATTCTAGAGTTTCTAAAATTACATGTTTTACTTCTACCACTAAAGATAAATTAAATTTGTACATTTGTGTGATTGGTGGGTAAGGTAGTTTTTTTTGTATTTTGAATGCGTAAAACTATTTAAATATCAACTTTGACAGGCCGGTTGGTCTAGTTGTTAGTGAACCTGACTGCTACACCGATGGTCGTGGGTGCGATTCCCACTCAGCTCAAACTGTTCTGTGTTGAGCAGAAATGTTTGTTCTGCGTGTCTGGGTATAAAAATATCTGTATTTTAAAATTTAAAATATATATGTATGTTTATCAATTGTCTGATGATCGTAGGACAAGCTAACGCTTAGTTTGGAGGCAGATGGTCGTGTGCGAGTTGTCCGAAGATATTTATTTTTGACAACAATAGGTATATTAACCGATCCCCCTTTTACTTGTCCCCGCGATCCACTCATGTGAGTATGTGTTTGTAGGGGCACACGATCCCCGCGCAGCCAACGTTGGTGAACATGTCGCGGTCGGAGTTGTCGTTTGCGCTGCTGGTAGAGGGAGCGCTAGTGCGGGTGGAAGGCGCGCGCCGGCAGCTGCTGGTGGAGCTGCTCAGCGTGCTCGCGGCCATCCTGCGTCGGAACCCCGAGCTGCACCTGCAACAGGCGCTCGACCTGGATAAACTGCTAGATGACGCGCATCTCACCTATACCAAGGCATGGATGAAATATAGTACTAGAGGACTAGCAGAGCTAAACTAAAATCATATATGGGGTTTTAGTATTTTATTATTTTATTTATTTTATCTCATGGCTCGTTGGATGCCGCTCGGTGTATCAAATAATTTGATTATCCAGAAACCTATTTTACTTTTACTCCTACATCTATTAGCAAAGTAAACAGTAAAAATGGTGTAATACCTACCCCCAGCAGAACGATGTACCTATATGTGGGTGAAGTGACCCACGGCCTACCTATTGAATGGGCCTCATAATTTTTATTGACTTTCATTTCTTTTTTTGCTTCCCTTAAAATTGTATTGTTTTTTTTTTATCTTCCGTTATTTTAATGTACACCGCATGCTAAATTACGCGAAACGATGGGACAGCGCTGATAACCAGCAGCCGTGGTTCGTAATCGTCCCATGGCACGCTGAGCGTTTCGTCTAATTTGCTATGGATATTCTTGTACTGTTTATTATTTTCTATTGTAAGATGCATCACAGCGAAATAAGTGTTTCTTTCATAAAAGCCTATTTACTTTAACTTTACAATATAGTATTTGTGTTGTAACAGGACACTGGTATATCGGAAGAGAGCGCGCTGGCGGCGGCGACGCCGGGCGTGGCGCTGGGCTACCTGGCGCGCGCCGTCGTCAACAGCGTGCTGCAGGCCGCCACGCCGCACTTTGCTCCCGACAACGCGCCCGCTGACTCCTGCCTCTTGGCCTAACACATACACACTACATTTATAGTTTCACCAAAATGCGAGAAGATTGTTTATCTATGCCTTGACTTGTATATGTATATAGCTTAATTTGGCGGCGACTACCGTGACCCAATAACATGTAACTTTTTTCCTTTGCACGTTTATACATATATGATGTCGAATTGTGCGGAGGAAATAAGTTAATATTATGTACTCGATACGGATTGTTGATTAACATTCTTTTCGCATTGTTGCCGAACTGTTAGCCGCGGAGAGCAGAGCACGTTTTATGTTCTTTCTAATAGCGAATTCGGTTCACTAATATTTTAGAAGTGACAAGCAAAAAATTGCCGTAAAATTTCGATTCAAATTCTTTTTTAAATACGATGAAATTGTGTTCTGTTCTCCGCGCCTGTCTGTTTGCACGGACTCTATCTCAACCTTGCTCAACGATTGACATTAGAACATCAAGTTTTTATTTTTTTCATTTTTCTTTCAGTCCTTGAGGTGACCCATACACGGCAATTTCATTTCACATCCAGATCCATTCCCTCCTTTCTATATTGCTAAGTAAGCGAGGCCATATGGCGTTGGCCTTTCTTGTTTTGGCTTGCCTACTATCCAGAATTAAAAAATTTTAAGATTTTATCCCGTAAACTAAATAAAATAGATTAATAAAGTAAAAATGTTTTATCAAGAGTTCATATAACATTTCTAATGAACTATACTTTTATGTTTAAGTAAAATATTTTAGTAATGGATATTAGTGAAGGTTAAGATAAGGTTGCGGCGCATATGTTTCTCTGTTCCTTAGTGCAGTGCGCAAAAATGCGCTTATAAACAAGTACGTTTTTAAGCGCTAATACATTTAACTACCATTTTATGGTAAAAAGAAAAGGCCCCAAAATTACGCACAGTCTATTCCCACACATACACTTAACAAGGATTGTGCCACATATATTATAGTAATATTTTATATTTATCTAACTTAAGTCATAGTATATATAAAACTAACAGATAAATTTATTTTCTTCTTGAAAACTATACAAATTCCTAAACACTTTTTTTGAAAAGACATTTTATTGTACATAAACTTTATTGTTATGAACATGTTATTGTAGAAACAAAAATGTTATTATTTTCTGGAAATAAACTGAATAACCCATAAACAAAGTGTTTTATTTTGTAAAAATTGGTACATCTTCACAAGCAACACAATGTATTTATTATAATACACGACACATCACTCTGTCACATTCAATTCACTACTTAATAAATAAGGTTTATTAAATTCCTAAAGTCCATTATAAATCTTGTTATTTGGTGACTGTTTAAGTATTTTTCGTAGAGCTGAAACAAAATAAAAATTATTAATTAGTTAAATATTATATATCATCAAATGAAAGTGTGCTTTTTTATTCACAGTAATTATTAAGAAGCTACCATCAAAGAGTGCAATGCAATAAATTGCGAGGCCAGTCGAATTGTGTTGCATTTCAATAAACCGTAACACAATATTGGAGTGTCTGCTTGTAATATTAAAACAACAGTTTTTTACTAAATCTATATGTAGACAGTACATTTACCGAAATGTTTTTTTTCACAATTTTTGTCTGTCTGTTTGTTCTGGCTAATCTCTGGAATTGCTGGACAAATTTTGACAGGACTTTCACCGACAGATAGCTGATGTAATAGAGAGTAACTTAGTCTAATTTTATTTAAGAAATCACAGACACAGCTAGTTACAAATAGCTCTTATGATTAATGTTGAATAATAATTTAATTAATATCCTACCTTCCTTTTCTTCATCAGTGAAGTCTTGCTTAGGGAACTCTATGTCAAATGTTACATAGAGATTTCCATGAAGGTTGTTATTCTCAAAGTTGGGCATACCCTCTCCCTTCTTACGAACACGCGCACCCGCCCAAGTCACTTTGTCCCTTGATACTGACACTTTGTGCCCATCGAGGTGTTCAATTTCTAAAGTGAAACCGGTTAACGCATCCTGAAATATAAATTGATGTGACCAATCACAAATACTATAACTCAATTTGTTTAAAGAATACAATTTGTTAAAAATTATTTACCTGTAATGAAATTGTTACATTTGTGTATAAATCATCAGCCTTGCGAGTGAAGTGTGGATGCCTTTCTGTCTTGAATACTACAATGAGGTCACCAGGCTCTCCATCCATATGCGGCTCCCCTTCTCCTCGGAGTCTTGTTTTGTAATTGTCTGGTGCTCCTACTTCCACCTGAAACATACAAAATTACAAATTAAACATATTTTTATTCTGATAATAACAGTCACATTTTATTTGTGTATGACAAAAGATTAAAAAGTATTACAAGGTATTTGTCAAGAATATTATACTACACAAATATATTTGATAACTGTATCAAAAAGTTTGTAAGTAATACTGCACTGACAAAACTCTTTATCAATAAGTTATTATCAGACTTGTCATAAAAAAGATAAAATTGACAATGTTGTAATATTCTATAATAATAAGGGTAATTTCTGAACATACATGTTTAGGAAATATCCAGATATTTTATAGATTTTATGAATATTCAATGGGTATTATATACAAACCTCGATCTCCAGTAATCTTTCCTCATTAACCAGTTTGACGTTTGGACACTCATCACATACAGTCTGTTGCATCATTTGGAAACGGCCAGGACCTAAGTTACGTGTCACCATTTCCTGCCGACAATTACACTTACGAGTTCCAGCTGCTGGCTTAATGACTGGCTTATTACGAGTTATCTGAAATAAAAGAAAAATTTTAGTTTTCTCCACTAAATATGTAATGCATTTAAAACTTAACATATTTGTCAAAATTTAAACCCAACTGGTTATAATTTTTTTCATTGGGTGGTGCTGAAATTAGAAAATGATTGTGTGCTTTGAAACAATAATGCTACTTACTTCTATGAAGTTTCCATTATAGAGTTCTTCCAATGAAACCGTAAGTTCCATAACAATATCTGCACCACGTAATGTTTCGTGTTGTTGCTGTTCACCTCCAAAGTGAAAACCAAAGTCTCCGAAAAAGCTTGCGAATGGGTCGTTGTTATTCATCATCCCATCCTTCTTGAGACAATCTTCTCCACATCTGTCGTACAATTCCCTTTTCTCCGGATCGGAAAGAGCTTCATACGCCGCGCCAAGATCCTGAAATTTCTGTGAAGCGTCGGGGTCATCCTGATTTTTGTCTGGGTGCAAGGCCTTTGCTAATTTTCTGTAAGCTTTTTTGATTTCATTTGAACTGGCTGATCGAGACACACCGAGTATTTGATAAAAGTCCCGCCCGGCTAACGTTAAAAGTAAAGAAGATAAAAAATATAATAAACACACAGACACAGTATTCAATAACATTTTGTTTCTAAATTCTAGGAACTATTTGAGACAGAAAAACATTTATTTTAAATTAATGCCATCAAATCAGTTTCACTATTTCACATTTGTAGCCTTTGACATCATTTGACATGGAAGAAATGACAAGCGCATGTAAAGACAATATTCGTCGTACTCTGATTGGAGGTTAAGTTCTAATATCTTCAGAAACGGTGTATTTCTCGTTATAGGACAAAGCAATTTACACTTTAATAGCTTACGTTAAGAATCTCATTTGATATTTTAATTGTCGAACAGATAAGCAATTACTACATATTTGGAATCGAAATCATCCAATCACATGTAGCCTCGTCAAAATTAATGCTGCCAGCGTTTAATCCGTGTATAACACATGGATGTAGTTATAATATCTGATTTGAACATTTGTTGCATGACTAATAACTTTGAAGTAAAACTTTACATTACACGTCACTATTAACATTAACTGAATAAAATTAATAATGACTTGCATTTAATACTCATAACGTCAAAGTGTTCCTATCTTTATCATATAAAAGTACATATGGCAATATCCCAGCCATGAGGGGCACGTAAAATAGGACCCATCTAGCTATCGGTCCTGTTCCTAGAGTTCCCAAACATTTCGTTGTCATTAATTGTTGTTCGTATGACTTCACAGAATTCAATATTCTGAATGTGGCTCATAACTTTCTAACTTAGATTGACTAGAAAACTGTATTGATGCAGTGTGGTGGAGTGTACTCTGAGCCTCTTCAGCCCCGAGGAGAAGATATTTACGAGTTTAGTAGTAGTCATAGAAGAATAAAGAGGTAGTAGTAGGTAATAAGAAGAATAAGTAGGTAGTAAAATTTTAAAGTGATATATGAGGAAAGAAATTTGGGTACTTATGGCCTGGTGAACTTAATGTAACTTTTTACTTTAAAAGATCAGAGTTGCGAGATTTGGGTTTTTTTAGAAGTTATGTTTTTAATGACATATCATTGGAAACACCAAAGTTCAAATGTCGATGATTAACCGTAGACAAATAATAATCACAGAATTGACACGATGGATGTCATTGTTGTCACTTGTCATTAAATTTTGACTTGTGTTTCTTTCAATTTGTCTTTGTCATCCTCAAAGGAATTGTAGGTTTGATTTGCAATTTTTGTAAACTCATCCAAACCGATCTATAATATTAAAAGTATTTTCATAAACAGTAAAATATTCATAATGGCTTCTGTTCTCGTTCCTGAGATTCCATCGCCAGGTTTTTCTTTTGAGAACTATCAGAGGTAAATTTTGAAATATATACTTTACATTATATCGTCCTACCTGTTTGTACTGCCACTCTCTGTTCTATTTCTTTTTCTTTTTTAGAAATGCCTTCCTTGCCCAAAAAGGCTTTCCTGCCCCTAAAGCGACCAAAACCGGTACAACAATCGTTGGTATTATCTACGCTGATGGTGTAATACTTGGGGCGGACACGAGGGCTACTGAAAACACAGTGGTTTCGGATAAGAACTGTGAAAAGATTCATTATTTAGCCAGCAACATGTATTGTTGTGGAGCGGGAACTGCTGCGGATACGGAGATGACGACACAGACAGTTGCTTCACAGTTGGAACTGCAGCGCCTGCATACGGGGAGGACTGTGCCGGTAGAGACAGCCGCGACCCTCTTGAAGCGTATGCTGTTCCGTTACCAGGGACACATTGGAGCAGCTCTGGTCCTTGGTGGTGTTGACCGCACAGGGCCTCATATTTATTGCATTTATCCCCATGGATCTGTAGATAAGCTGCCCTATGCAACAATGGGTAATATATACTTATTATTGTTCTTAAAGATTTCTTTTTTAAATTTGTAGAGATTATAATTTGTTGCACTATTCACTGTAAGGGTGAGTACGGTGGAACTGTTGACCTACTCATCCTGGATTAATTTATAGACATTGCTGTTAATTTTTTGTTTGTTTTAGGATCTGGTTCACTAGCAGCTATGGCAGTATTTGAGTCTAATTGGAAACCTAACATGTCTGAGGAAGAAGGCAAGAAGTTGGTCCGCAATGCTATAGCTGCTGGTATCTTCAATGACCTGGGTTCAGGTTCCAATGTTGACCTATGTGTTATTCGTAATACAGGACCAGCTCAATATCTCAGAACTTATGAAGAAGCCAATGTTAAGGTAACTAAAATATCATATTTACAGATTATATGCCCCTTCAGGCAAAAAGGTTAAGAAACCATAATTGCCTTTCCTAGAAATAAGTTATGGTTCAGAGAAATTTATAAATTCTTGGTCTGTCTGTAAATAAGACAGTTTTCAATACTGTGCTTGACAGTCCTCATTACTGTGCTTGACAGTCTTCAATACTGTGCTTTCAGTCTTCATTACAGTGTTTGACAGTCTTCAATACTGTGTTTGACAGTCTTCAATACTGTGATTGGTACTTGATTTATTTATTCCTTTTTGTGTACAATAAGTAATATTCTTATTTAAAATTCAATTAAGTGATAGTCCCTAAAACCAATTCATTGTGTAATTTGAACTCAATAACATGCGCACATTATTAGTAGGCAGAAATAAAGAGTTGGTCCAATTATGGAGAATAATTAATGCTGCTTGTAAAGATTTTTTTAATACACTTCTTTTAATTACCTGCGTATGTAACTACTACTAACTTGCATAACCTTTTAGGGCAAGAAACAAGGTTCATACAGATATGCACCTGGAACAACTGCAGTCCTGAAGCAGCGAGTGATACCACTTGAAGTGGAGTCTGTCACTGTCCACTCAGTACAACCAATGGAGGTGGAAGCTACCAGGAGCCGTTAATTTTTACCATTTAATTGCATTCGAGTAAATTGTATTCTTTTTTATAGTAATGTTTGTTTTATTTTGGCTCCTTAAATATCACCTGTACTATGAAGAGATTACCTAGGTTTTATTATAACACTTTTTATGAACAGTACTTGGCCCAAAGATTTTCCACACTCCATATTTTTCTTCCCACAACCTTCATTGTCTTATATCTACCAGAAATATTGCAACTTGCAAGTGCCTTAATTATTATATAAAATGACAAAATCAATAAGAATATCCTGCTATGATAGTAAATACTTATCACTATGTTAAATA
>DWJZ01003411.1:0-17132 GCA_018249125.1 Asbolis capucinus
TCGATATTATCGCTATCCACTACTTGCATCCAATCGATAACGTCAGCATCGCGCTGCAGCAGCTCCATATTAATACTATATAATAATATTATTAGGTAGGATAGGATTAGGCTAAGAAATTATACATTCATAAGTTATAGGGTTAATTAAAACCAATTTGATAAGCCCGTTGGTTTAGTGGTTAGCGAACCTGACTGCTACACCAAAGGTCGTGGGTTCGATTCCCACTCAGGTCAAACTTTTCTGTGATGAACAGGAATGTTTGTTCTTTGTGTCTGGGTGTAAATATGTATATAAGTATCTTTTTAAAATATATATGTTTATCAATTGTCTGATCACCATAGTACAAGCTAACGCTTAGTTTGGGCTCAGATGACCGTGTGTAAGTTGTCCAATATTGATTATTTAATTTAGAACACAATACTAGCTTTCTCAGAAAATTGTTATACAAGTTGTTTGAAAATACAACCCAAAATATGTAAACTTTCGTAATTCAAATCAAACAACAATTTTACAAACGGTCCAAGGCTGATCCCGAATAAACAGTGAACTGGATTCTGAATTTTGTGTTGAAATGGGATAGGTTTAAACGGTTTAATTCGTGGAGGAACTGAACTAGATATTGTTTTGTACGAGCGAGCTAGTTTATGTATTCAGGTTACAATTGTATGCGACGAGCGAATGAATGTTGGCTGCGTTAGTTTTTTAACCCTAGTTGTATCATAGGTGCCTGTTATGTGTGCGTTTGAATAATTTTACAAGCTTTCATTTAAGTTGCAGTGTACGTTGGTATATTAGTTAATTATAGGCTTTTACTAAATAAGTGCGCTTTACCATATAAGACCTCATTGGTACTTACCATCAGGCAGGATTGCGGTCAAGCACAAATTTATAAAAAGTAAAAAAAACAGTCTTCTAGAGAAGAGCGCCTTAGTGCGCCCAACACCTTAGAAATCGCGACTTTCCATCAGGTGGGATCAATGTAACTTATTTTACATAAAAATGTTAGCCTATTGTTTTGTTGGTTTGTTCTGGTCAAACCTTGCAAGCTTAATTATACCTCCTACGTTACGGAGCTGAAATTTTGCATAAAGATTCCGTCCTGATGACAATGCATTTTTATGATATGCATGACCTGAATGTATGTACTATGTAATATGTTTTAAATTTGATTTAATAAGCGTCACCGTAGAAAATAAAGGTAAGGCCGATTCTTAAAACATAATCTGGGGCAAACATATTATCGTTCAACATTGTTATCTTATCTAATTTACCAAACAACTCTAACATGAGTGTTTTAAATGTCTTCTAGAACAAATTTGAAACTACTGTTCCTTTTTTATTGTCTTTTTTCTGGCTTTGGAAATATAAGCTGCCAGTGAATTATTGTTATTTTACTGAGGTTTGTATATATCTTTATTGAGTGTCATTTCAACCAATTAAATAGAAAAGATTTATAGAAAGATATTCAAGTCACAACACTTATAAATGCCATGACCTAGGTTAACAATGAACCCTTAACTATAGTGCCTGACGTAATACAAACTCGCAAGGCTCCCGTAATTGGTTCAAAACCTGAGAAATATAGTGAGTAAGTAACCAAGGTAAGCAGGTAAATACATAGATCATTAAAAAAAACTTGAGCTATAAAAATAAACTCCAACATGTAGGTAAAATTGTAAATGTAAAAAAAATACACTTTACAGTTTTAAGGCATCGTCAAACCTTTAATGATCTCCTATTGCTCACGGGCCTCAAACTGAGGAGATCCTAGGGTTCCATCGTCCAACACGCTACTCCAAACTGATTGGTGTACCGGTTGTACTTCTTCAAAACGTCATAATTGTCTTAATGCTAACTAAATACTCAACAATTAAACGGTCTAAATTGTTTCGCACGAGACGCGCGACACAATTTTACAATTCTTACTCTGTCTTGTTTATTTAGCTGTGAACGAACAATAATTGTATGGACCTAATTTAATTGTAGTTAAATCGATTAACAAGGACTAGCCGATCCGTTTACGTATTTAATTTAAAGCCTCAAAGTTTTTATGTACTGTAAGGCAACCCGACCACTATCCCTATTGGTCAGTAGTGACGTAGGTTTGGAAGGTTAACCTTAGAAGAAGTCTCTTCATTCTTGAAGACATCTAAGTTGGCAGCTAAGCAGCTGCAACGCATAAATGGGCGTCGATTCCATACATTTTATTCGCATGTAATACTCGTATGATTTGACAATATATTAATTACCACAAATGAAAATAAAACCGATCCCATAAGAGTTCAATCATAATCCGAGGATATTAGTTTCTTACATGAATATCTTCCAAGTCTCAAAACTGGAACTCCTTGCTGCGCAAGGTCACTGTCAACAAGGCTACATACTACTGAACTAAGACTAAATACTCCCAAATCCCTTTAAAGGATAAGTCTTCAAAAGTAAGAGAATAATTAATGTTTTCAAAGCTACGTTCCTATACCAAGTATGTATTTACAATGCCATGTTAAAGGTATTGTTAAAATGCCATGACACCATAAATCGGACCCATGAAGCGTTGTATGTCAAGGCGTAAAATAGGACAATGACCTATTTGGAATAGGTTAACTGTATTGGGACCCCATTATTAGGATAGTGCGTTGTCTTAACGCTTCGAAACCAATTAACATGGCCGTATTTTACACGTTGCCCTCTAAACAGAGTAAAGGTGTATGTTGATTGATCCGAGCATGGAAAAAAACTTTGAGGCGTGATTTTAAGACAAATTGCAAGCGAAGCCAATTCAGTAGCGGGACGGTTATGGGACGTTATTAAGTTACTGATAAAACGACCTACTCCATCCATCCGCATTGAAGCGCACTGCTTGCACACTCGATGAGGGAAAACGACATGTTCTTTTCTATTTGCTATCAACGCAGTCTCCTTAGATGGCATTCATATTAGGGACCTTTGGGCACAGCACTTTTCCAGTGTCCAGCAATACGGATTAGAGCAGCGTCGAGTAGTATAAGACGAAGATTTTCGAGCAAAATGCGTTGCCAGTGATGACATACAGATCCTAGACGTAGTGCTTCACTAGCGCGATGCGATGCTCGGTATTTGTTTACGAGATCCAGTCAGGAATGATGAGATCCATAGACTGTTGTTAACCGATATGGACAGAAAATTAGCCTGAAGTGGGAAAGAGTGTGCCATATAAGTCCAAGGAAGACAACCATTGCAGAAGAAAGTTTTCGCATGAAGACCAAGTGTCTGTAAAAGGAGCATAGGGCGCCGTCCGACATGATGAACTGATGAAGTAAAGGAGACAGCGGGTAGGCTGCTAAGAATGCTCTAAGCCTTGTTAGTTACAATGAAGCACGAACAGCTTGACGCCAAAAGGTGTCCTAATGTCAGTTAGGTTAAAAGGGAACGTGTGTATGCTACCGAATACGACTTCTGAGAAATAAGGATGACTCACGAATTAAAGTTAATTTAGGAAACAATAATTCGTTCATGGCTTGTGTACACGTATTTGGACACTTTAGTGTTAAATTGCTGACAGGCGAAGCGTTATCTACATAAATATCATGTATACCGTTTGATGAATGACTCTCGAAGGCAATTTTTACTGATTTCTGTTTATAGAAAATCCACGGTAACGATAGTTATGAATGTAATAGTCTAGGGAACAATGCAACCTTCAGTGCTTGACATAAAAGAAACTCACGAGGATATTAGCTTTTAAACTCCCAGTATCGCCGGTAGCTTTTCAAATTTCACAGATTCCGTACCTGAGTAATAAGTAGGTAACTGCTCATCCACTGAGACAAGAAGAGTATTTATCAACAAAAAATCTACAAAAAGTCTTCATAGTTGTGGACTATGCGATAGTGTGAGTGTATGTCGGTTTACGAGCGTTTGTGTCTGTAAATGTGTGTGAGTGCGTCTGTATTGTGTAAGACTGGTTTGTATAACTAGTCACAAATGTGTGGATATTCCCTGACTGTAGAAGAAAAGGAACTATTGCAAAAATGCAAATGTTGACGTCACTCAACAAGATTAATGCTACAAAGTTTCTTTACAATGACGTAAGTAATGTTTAATGGAAATCGAAAATAAAATTGGGATGATTCACCAAAAGCCTTAACAGACTCAACTAGTTCGGTCATTTCTACATTCCAACGGTTCTTCGGTGTTATACAAAAATAGAGATAGAATTATAGAGATTCAAATAACTGAATTTTGGCTTATCCCGTTGGAAAAGACAAATAAGAACCACTTTTTAACGCAAAGAAAGGCTTGAAAGAGGAATTTCAAAGGCTACAAAATAGGTCTAGTTTGTATTTTCTCCAATTTTCATCAAGACAAGTTCAGTGGTTCAAACGTGAAAGTGTATAGACAGGAACACAGTACTTTCGCATCTACAACATTAATAAAAATAGGGTATTTGTCCATAAAACAATATCGTTTTTTTTTTAAATAAAATATAGTTTACACCAAAAGTCCGCATGATATTTTTGTAGAAGGTCATATACAAGACATTTACTTTCACATGCAATTTTAATTGCAAATATGCATCGTCTGCATTACAATGATAGAGCAGGTGCATTTCGCTGTGGCGTAAGGAATTTTATGTTGAGAAACACTTGTACGCAATTTGCATGCTTACCACGGCTCGACTGGAGTTGAACTAATTTATATGTAATGCGATTTTTTTTTATTTCATATTTAAGTTAATTTGCAAATTATTACGTGAAACATGAATTTCTATTAATATTAAAAATGCTAAAATTTCTGATATTGGATTTTCGTTACTCTTTCACGCAAAAACTACCGAACCTATCTAAATGAAATGAAATTAATGAAAAATGTCACAGGAACCAAAAGCTCAATTAACGAAAGTCTAAATTTTGCAATACAAAGTGCCTACTTGAGTCATAAATTTATTAACAAAATATAAAAATAAATATGTAAAGGAATTATTTATAAAGCCTAAAGTAATATAAGTAAAGTGAATAAAATTTGGTAAGGACAGAGATTGTAGTCTGGAATAACGAAAACTAGTATATTATTACAATTAAATGCACACTTCAGTTAATTTAATATCATTTAAATAAACAATATTTTAACGTATAACAGTATTTAAGTTATTCTAGTGAATTGCACCTAATGCCTTTAGTTACCAGATATTAAACTAGGTGGCGTTAAAACGTCGTACACTAAGAAACTCAGTTCATCGGTCATTACGATGTCTTAATATTAAAATATCATGTCATGACTAACATATCGCCTTAGTAATAATAATGATATTAGTGTGTTTACACGTACTTATAGGAAAACTCTTTAATTAATCACTATTGTTAACAAATAAGAATACGTCATTATTATATGTTTATTATTACTTCTCCATTTATTACTGGAGAACCCGTCATTAATTCAATATGAGAATATAGTCATTGTCAGTATTGAAATTGTCAAACGACAATATATAAAATGAATGTGTATAAAATGTTTTTATCTTGTAATTTAACGAATTTTTGTATAAAGTAATAGCTTTTTACACTCTTTCTCCGTGGAAACGTTAACTGTACCAAATTTTTTAGTTTTCTGTCCGCATAATTTTCGTAGATTACAAAGTTTTTGATAATTTATTTATAATTAATATATTGATTAAATGTGGTAGCAATAATCAGTGCATTTACCCTGTTAATTCGGGTTGAACAGCTGGTACATAAATTACAGCTCGGCTGTGGAATAACTGAAGTATATTTGGGAAGGTGTTTCACACCTGACTGTTGTCAGGGGCCTGTTGGTATGTAAAGCCAAGCTCACTCAATCATGGCAACCACTTTTTACCAGATGGCTAATTGTTCTCGGCATCATCAATCTGAATTTTGAATTATTTGTTAGTTAATTTATGCATTTACTTGTTGATATGTATATTTATGGTTGATAAAAAGTAGACTGTGTTATACCAGACTAAAATCTATCCTTGTGCCAAATTGCATTCAGATCCGTTCAGTAGTTTTTGCGTGAAAGAAGAACAAACATCCATCCATCCTCACAAGCTTTCCTATTTATGCCCATTATTTGTAGGACATAGTCTAAAAATTAATCAACGTATGGAATAAATATTAAACTTTAGTTATCTCCATGTTAAATGTTTTATAAAATATTTAGAACAAATAAAATTAATAAGGAAGTTGTTATTAAATTTATACAAAAAGATGTTCAGAAAAAAAATTTCTACGTTCTTAAGACATTCGGTTTATAACCTAATGTCAACCTGCGGCTTCGCCCGCGTGGTATTTTAGTTAAAAGTGAGGTGTGTGTTAATCCAGACTAAAATCTATCTCTGTATTACATTTCATTCAGATCCTTTCAGTAGTTTTTCTGTAAAAGAGGAACCAATGTCCATTCATCCATCACATGTACTTATATGTATATCATCATTGCAACCTACATCTGTCCCACTACTGGGCTCGGGTCTTCACTCACGAAAGTGATACTTAGCTAACCTTGGAGAACTTTATGGGGAATTCCTAGGAGTGCAGGTTTCCTACGTTATCCTTCAACAAAACAAGTGGTAATTTACTTCTAAAACGTTACTTTTAAAATTAGAGGTGCACGCAGGTTTTTAAACGGGACCTCTTGTTCGAGAGGCCAACGGTCATACCGTTAGGTTATCACTATAACCTATAACCGTTAGGCTACATTTGAAACTAGCTGACCCGGCAAACGTTGCCTTGCCATTGATTAAATTACTAAAATTACTTAAAAATAGGGGTTGGTAATAGAAGGAAAATTTAGGGGTTGTATTTATTTTTTAATGCGACATTATAAAAAAAAAAAAATAAAAAAAAAAATTGTCCACAAATTGAAAAAAAATGTTAGCCGATTCTCAGAGCCACTGAATAAGCAAAAAAAATTTTATAAAAATTGGTCAAGCCTTTTCTTACGAATCCCAGGGCGCGCACTTGTGGCTTTTCGGAGTTATAAGTGTTTTAAACATTTAAACGTCACTCGGTAAAACGTTGAAGGAAAACATCGCGAGGACACCTGCATGCCGGGGAGTTTGCAAAACTCAAAGTTGTGTGAAGTCTGCCAATCCGCATTTGGCCTGCGTGGTGGACTATAACTTTAACCTTCTCATTCAGAGAAGAGACCCGTGCTCAATAGTAAGCCGTGATGGGTTGAGATTATAATGATGATGATATATCTGATGATGATGATATATAATTGATCCATCAATTCTGTTAAAGAATAGTTATGCAAAATTTGAAATAATTTTGACCAAATCACGTCCCATACAAACATCGCCCCCGTTCTTCAACCCTTAGGTGTAGAATTTCGAAAAATCGCTTCTTATCTTAGGCCTATGTCATACAAAGAACACACGCTCCAAGCTTCAAGTCTACGATCAGCGTTTTAATCTGTTCGTTGATCCGTCATTCAGGACAAAGCATTTTATATGTATACATAGATTAGGGCGTTCAATTAGACACAATATCCCACATGTGATTTAAAACATGTGTCGAAAAATTATCACGTGTGAATAATTTTCTCATATAATGTTATAGTTTGAACAATGCAATAACCCTTAGTCGTTATCTGTTGATATCAGTTGAACTACTTTTTTTTACATAGGGTTAGTTAATGCTTGACATTGATCCCACCTGATGGAAAGTCGCGCTGATGTCGGTGTTGGGCGCATTAACTTAGTTAATGCCTATTCACTCTTGTTTTGATGTCTCCAACATGGGCGTGGGCGGCTACACCGTTAGGTAAGTTGTTAAAAAATTTCCCCTTTTACAACTTATGCTAACACTAGCTTCCGCCCGCGACTTCGCCCGCGTGGAATAGTTACGTAGGGCTAATGGTCACCTTAACCCGCGACTTGCTTTCTGTCATACATTTTAGCAAAAATTTTAACCGTTTACGCAGCGCCCGCAGCGGAAGCTCTCAATAGGAAAAAAATCCCCCGATTTTGAAACATTCTTCATTGGTGTTCCGCTCCTATTAGCCTTAGCGTGATGATATACAGCCTATAGCCTTCCTCGATAAATGGGCTATCTAACATTAAAATATTTTTTCAAATCGGACCAGTAGTTCCTGAGATTAGCGCGTTCAAGCAAATAAACAAACAAACTCAGCTTTAGATATTAATAAAGATTACTAAAATAGAAGTAAGCACGATTATTTTTACTAATACAGTAACAACCAATGGATTATGGACGTCCGAAATAAATATAATTTTTAATATTATAAAAGGTGTATTATAAGCAATATATTTTTAAAGAACATAAAATAAAATACTATAAGGCGAATAACTCAATAGCTACTCAGATGTCGCTCAAAATAAAACGTAACCAAATCACCAGCGCTATCTTTCGAACAAAATAAAAGTCAAAATCGTTCCATTCAGTAAAAAGTTCTGAGGTTACCTACATAAAAAATACAATCTAATCCTTTTCTTAAAGTCTGGTAAAATCCGGGAATCGAATCGAACACTTGCCCTCTTGCTTAAGTCAGGGCCACTACCAACGATGCTATAAGGGCCGGTAAATAATCATCGATAAACACATTCGTAATAACGATATAAAAAATCGATAATCACCAAATTGAATCATCGATCGATGTAAACATTATTTAATTTTAGTATTTTTAACATTCTAATAGATTAACTGAATATTTATAATGTAGCTTAATTTTATCGGCTTAAATCACAAGGGATACGAATATAATAAGTATTCGTCATTTTAATACAGACATGATAGAGCAGGGGAATTTTTTGAGCATGTTACCTAAATAAAATTCGACATAATATTAATCTGTGCTCCAATACAGGCAGGTGAAGAGGGTAATTACTACCTAACATAACCGCCCTCTGCTATAAATAACACACTAGTTTTCTCTCATATAAATTTTACACAAAATACTGCCCGTATGAATATGCACTTATAGATCTTTGTTGATTTACGAACTAAGAAAAAGGAAAAAAAAAACATTCTACGTTCTACCTAATTATACCTATTGTACCTACTTGGTTGTTATAAATATATATATTTTATTACTGTCAATAAATTTGTGCTTGACCACAATCCCGCCTGATGGTAAGTAAAGACGTAAGGCGCATTAATTCAGCAAAAGCCTATTCACTCTTGATTTATAATTTGAACATACGGAGCATTGTGGAACGTGCTTATGAGTTGGCTGTTTGAAACGTACTAAACAAAATACCAGCCCGCATTTCAAGTGAGCTGGTATGTGTCGTGCCACAGTTTTGCCGCTGATTCGACATTGTATCGAAGGGCAACATAAAGGGTTCTGACTCTTGGGTTGACAACGTTTGCAGATGAAGAGTATGCTCTAGTATAGGTCTTCTGGTACCGTAGCAAGTCATAATCAATTTCTGATACGCACATAACTTTGTAAACAAGAGGTGCGCGACGCAGGATTTGAACCCAGAACTTCCCTCCCGAATAACGTTCAAACTACCAGGCTATCACTGCCTTGAGGTAGCCGTGAGCTTAACGCCATTAAGATCCATATAAAGAAGTGGTATAAATTGAATCCAGGAACAAATAATTACTCGGAGTCGGCGCCAAACCGAATATGCGGACACTTCAAGTACATTCGTACCTCGAAGATAATTCATTGACAGGCATGAGCGGAATGGGCAACATTTTTATACTTAGCTATTCAGAACACATTTTTATAATTAGCTATTCACAATACCTAGCTATTCACAACACATTAAAGTACAAATACATGATTTTAGCAACGCCTTTACATATTTATAACGCCATCAATATTTATATACATATATCTTCGGAAGTCTATTGTATTCTTTGTATATCTGCTGGCCTTAAGAGAACCTGATTAGCGGAGCTACAAATTATTCCTTTAGTTGATATTTCCAGTTAGCATAGATTTCAATCACACACGCTAGTCCGCAGACTGAATAGCGAAATTATCTTCCACAAAAACCTCTGGACACTTTCAGTCACTATTGGAAATATTTACAGGTTAATTATTCTTAGATTAAAATATTGGAAAGTGTATTTTATCATGTAACTGCTCTCCTAAGCGGTATGTCATCACTAAATAAAATTCGAATCTTTAAATTGATATACCTTTTAAATAAAAAATTAACATTATACATTATTGAAATCGCATTCAAATCAGATTAGCCGTTCCTGAAATTAGCGCGCACAAACGCACAGATAATTACATATTTAGTCTGTATTCAAATTTTAGGATTGAGGATGGATGTTTGTAACTACTTCACGCAAAAAGCACTGTACCGATTTGGATGAAATTTGGCACAGAGATAGATTATAGTTTGGAGTAACACAGACTTATTAGCAACGTACTTACAACGCGGGCGAAGCCGTAAGCAAACGCTAATAAATAATGAAGTATTCTCAGTGCAATCGTCATCAATTAAAATAATTCTATAGATGCCTACACATAGTAGTATCCACTGTGAATTACAAGTAAGTCATGTACAGGACACCGTCGAGATGTTCCAACATGGCAAACATTAGATCATAGATTGTGTAACAATAATTTTGCTAAGCTAACTGACGCTCTAGAGCAGGGGTGAGCAACCTTTTGAATTAAAGGGCCAATTTTAAATATGAATTTTCTAGAGGGCCGCACATAGATTAGCATTATTTATACTTAATCTAATCTTCTGAACGTTTTAGAGGTACCATGTAAAGTTTTTATATATTTGCTCAATTTTTTTATCATAATGCTATTGTATGTACAAAGTGTTTGACCCTCTAAATATAAAAAATCTAATTTTAAAATATTCGACAGGGGCGTATGCGGCCCGCGGGCCGCAGATTGCTCACCACTGCTCGAGACCATATTACACCATTCATCCATATGGTTTTAGTTTATTAGTTATGTCCATTATTGTTTTTAGCAACTTTTTAAACAACCCACCTACCTTCCACGCGTGGTGTGGTTAGTACTACCCCTACATTCTAAGATCACGAGCGTGTTGTTGTATATACAAGGATATTTAAAAATCCTTAAAGAATGAAATGTATTATAATCTGCGGCCCGCAGACCACGGGTTGCCGACCGCTGTCTAAATCTATTATTTGTGAGAGCCTGCCTGAATCAAGATTCAGAAAAACCTGAGTTACAGGTCACAGTATTTGATTTGAATTTATCTAGAATAATATACATATTTACATACAAATAGCTTTTGTTATAGGTAAATTTTATTTGTAAATAAACAGCCATGAAACAGATGGAGTTAAATTACCATATGTTCGGTTGTACGTTTATTCAAATATCTATGGGAATGTTCGAGATTCCCGTTACTTTGACCTTTATCTTAGTGTTTTGTTACTATCGAAATAAGTATTACTTCTATGTCTGTTTTTTTTTATTGGCGAATATAAATTAGCCGATTTTTTAACGAATCTACAAGCTTGCCTCCGCTAGGATTCCTTACGTCGCGGTTGGCAATTTTTTATAAGGTTATAGTAATTTTCTTACAAGTTATTTAGTATTATTATTATACATGTCTTATTTAATTATATTTTATATATAAGATTCCCAAAAATACGTTCATTAAGCGTCTTTAAAATACCTACATGAATGGACGATTTGACTTTGACTTGATATTCTAATATTTTCCTTATTATAAGCAGTTAAACCTTTGCCCGGTACAGGTCGTAGAGCTAAAGTTAAATTAATGGCACAATCCAAGGTAAAAGGAATCGTTCAGTATTAAACTAATCTTTTAAATTTCGGATTTAGATGGAAAATAATGGAAAAAATTCACTCATATCAGACACTATAAAGATCTGTCATAATATTGCAAAGAAAAAAGTTTTCTTTTTAATGAAACTACTGAATGAAAACTACTACTATGAACTAAATGAAAACTACAGAACCGATTCAGAAAATTCTTTCGCCAGAATATAAAAGGGGTTTTTAGGAATACCATCTACGCTTTATCTCAGAATATAAAAAATCTAATGTTTTTTCCGAAGCAAGTAATACCACCTACTAATTCATGTGTATATATTGTATAGTTTAATTATATGTAAGACATAACTAATTTCAAGAGGTGGACACATCAAATCCAACCACACACATGATAGAAAAAAGAGTTCTTACATAGGAGTGTTCACATTAAAAGAAATCTGTATAAGATGCGAAGAAAGAAAAGAAAATTGTATAATAGCTCGTATGATATGTATTATAAACTGATACAATTCTGAACTGGAGATACAGGAGTAGCACGTCTTGAAGGACCTGTCGGTGTTTAGTCGTTTTATCTGACATCAAGAGTTCGTTTATCAGATACACCTTCAAGTCTAACCATCACTATTATCGGATACGAATGACCTTTACCGAACTAAATGTTTACGTTAATAATAACCGCCAACACATGAAAAAAACGCCCACGAATTATACCTTACTAAAAGCTCTTTAATATTGTTATAAGGGCTGATGTACATGCCACTTTCTTGAAACATGAAACAATTGCATGCAATAATTTTAGCGCAATTTTTTTGCACCGTAATTTAATTTATGAATTATAATGAGATTGTTTATATGATATTAATTATAACATTGAATACAATCATGTTGTCGAGAAATACTGCGGCAGTGTTTTTTGTTTACACTCAATAATAATTTTAGGGATATTATTGCTTTTAAGTATTAAATAGTCTAGACAGAGATTTCTACATCACTTGTAGAACACATCTCTACATACATATTTGTATTACATTTTTTAAAATTCGAGTATTGAACGCATAGATAACTTTAGTATGTACGAGTATGTCCTGTAAATGAAGAAAAATTAAAAGGAATTTTACCAGAACAACAATAATGTTGCGTCTTTCTAAAAAAAACATTACAGCAAATTATTGTTTTTACCATGCAATAAACGAGCATCATGTAAACGGGTCCTAACTATTGTAGGTTCGAGGGACTTCAATATGGTGAAGCAATACAATGCAACCAGAAGGAGAACGGTGATATACAAACTATAGCGCATCGTTTCTGGCCATGAATGGTGAGATTCCGTCTCGCTCGCACTTTAGCGGTCAAATGAGACGAAGAAACACCTTTTAGGAACAAAAACTGAAAAATACAAAGAAACGTACCAAGTATTTTACGTTCCGCTGTTTTAGTTGGATGGCCAAGATAAGAAATGGAGTAATTTGTAACGTGGCCTATTGTCATTTTATGGTTTGTCATTGTATGAAATAAGTTTTGGTGTTTAAATATAAGAATGTAGTTTTATATACTAAACTCTTATAGCCCAGGGAATCAACAAGGAATCCCTGGGCCAGGGAAGTAGTGGGTAGATGGGTGACCGCTATGGCAAAATATGTGCTTCGCATCATAATCGACCCAGGGCCTTGAATAAATGTGAATACCAAATTCCAGCTGAACTAATCGAACGACTTCTGAACTACTTTGAAAATATTTGATAAAACGACAATTGGCCAGCTGAACCACGCTTAGGGAGCCAGTCATGTAATTCTATGAAATTGTAATTTTAATGTCTTTTCAATGAAACGACTAATCATAACCGTAATGTATATGTACGTTGAAAACATCAATTGTAGATCAATGAAGCATCGATTAACAAATTCGCGTAACAATAAAACGAGTAAGTATCGGAATCAACATTCGCTGACATTGATAAATTGTGTAAAATCGAAAGTGAACAACCGATACCTATCCAAAGATGTGATAACATGAAATTGATATGAGCTGATGAACTTTAAAGACAATGTATATATATAATCTCAAAATAGCCTTAGTCAATGTACGTAACCATGGAAGTACCACATAAATAGGGTTGCCAACTTTTTTGCAAGAAATAAAGTATGTTTAGGTCCGTGAAGGCAAATTACGAATATTTAAGTAAAAAGAAAAGTATGTATATTACTTGAGACTTACGTGACTTCGAATAATATATAAGTTTTTGAAGCAATCTTCGAAAACTGTATACTCATTTTTGTTGAACAAAAAAATTGTAGTAAAATCAGTATAATAATACTTTTCTTAACAGTATAAATGGCAACCCTACGTATAACATACTCTTAGCTGCTCCCCCCTCCGAATTCCAGTAGTGTAACTAGATTTGATTAAAATTACATATCTTGGTCTAGAGTTGTCGAAAATTATTTAATTTTACTTTTTGTCTACATATTATTAATATTAGCAAAATATTGTTATAAAAAAACCTAAGTTGTTTAATACTTAAATTATTGCCGTTATGTTTAAGCCACCAAAAAAGAAAAACTATTATAGACATAATTTTTTTGTCCTCAAAGTAACTATAAAAATCAATTTATATGTTAAATTCCTAGAAGCACTAATCAGGAAAATGTTAAAAGGAATTTTCCTCAACATAAAAAAACATAATACGGTATATCTAATTGCAAGTAAAAAGAAAATAATAACCTGAATTACAATCAATTTTCAATCGTTTCCAGTAATCCAAATACGTGATTCGTGGACGAAGTGATTTGTCAAAGTGACATGTCAAACTTGAATTATGACATTAAGTATCTAAGTGGCGCCAAATGCTATTGGAAAATGTCAATCAGCTGTCAGAAGACGGGAAGGGTTAACGCCTCAGTTTTATTCGCAGTCCTCTAGAAATGCGTGGCAAGTGTACAAAGATGTTTATGTTAAAAAAATATCTTATTTCTACAAAACCATGAATCAATAGAAATTTTAGCGGTTGTTTTATATGAAAAACAATACTTTTTTCTTTTTTATGAACCAATCCAGCCATGATTCTTCATTACGAAAACAGCTTAAATGCTCTAGCTATGGACACAAATGTATGTATTATTGAGTTGTACTGTAAATACAAGTTGCTCGTATTCGTAGTTATATTTCGTTCCGTATCGTTCCGTGCCAATTCTACGGGCACGGTACTTGAAGCAATTAAAATGGCGTCATTTTTTCTCTTTGCTCATACAAATCATTCCGCCTAATTGAGTAATATTATTATATTCAACTAATGAAGGATAACGCGCTGCAGCCCGTGAATACTGTTACGGTCAGAAGGTACTTCAAGACTGAAATGTCAAAAGGGAACACTTGAGAGCTGATGCCTGACAGACACTAATGACAGATAAGCCTGTCACTTGCTATGCCTACGACCCATGCAACTGGATCGAAATAAGTATAAATTATAATAATCGTGAGTACCCTTTACTGATTCAAAATAACACTATTATTAATGAAATATAAATAGTCCCCATCTATCCTGCATCAGCAAAATAGTTATTTGAGATAAATGGTCGTAAATATGACACTTTTGTGTTTTTTGGCTAAACCATAAATTTTATGAAAATAAAACAAAAATTATTCTATCTATACTTTTATACCGCACTGAGAACAGTACAAATATACATAAACCCAGATACGGAACATACATTCGTACTCATTGCCCCAAAGTTCTTCCTGCAGCCTTCGGACCGGACCTTCAGCTACAAAAGTCTACAAATTTTAGTAGAGTTGGGGAGGCTCTAGGCCTCCTCAATTATGAAAAGAGATTCGCCACGTAGTAAGAGTGACTTCTATCACAGTAAAATATCAAATCAATACCAGCAGATATGTTCAATTATTATCAACGGTTTTCCGTGATAAGAGGCCTTGAAAAAGTGTGATAGCGAAGTGGAGTGAAGCGTCAGGTAAAACCATCGGATTTACCAGAACACAGTTATTTTGTTATTTTTTTTATTGTTGGGTAATTTAATGATGTTTACGTACTTTTATGATTATTTCAAGATTTATAAAGAAGTAGATGGATATATTTTTTGTGGTCATGTATTCATTTTGGTTTCTGGACTCCTTGCTGGAATTCAAGAGCTTTACGAAGAAGTATTAAAAAGCTACAAACATACAAGCTTTGAGCTTGAAGCTAGCAAGAAAAATGATGGCCTTCTTGGGAAAATGGTCCAGGTAGGAGTATTGAATGGTAAATAAGTTATCTTTAGGGTTTAATTATAGTTTATATCATTTTAAATCTGTTTAGTAGAAACATTGATGGCTCTGTATTTTTTAGAAAAAATACTTCAACTCTAAATCGTATTATTATTCTAGAACTTGTTCTATCTCTAAGCGAAGAATTATTATGCATTCCGAAAAAGAGTATAAAATCGGTATTAGTTATACGATGGGATTGTGATACAATACAAAATTAAAATAATTTGATGTTAATTCTATGAAGTAATAAATATTATTTTATTATTTAGAAAAAACGGCATATTGATACATTCAGATTTGCCATCCCTGTGGGGCTTACTAGCTGTGCGATACAGCGCCATCTTTTGCTTTATAAAGTATGCTTGGTAACAAAATATATATCTATAGCCAGTTCCGTTAAATTGTAAAATAATTCTGTAGTTATTGTTTTAAAATGTTTTCTTCTTTATATTATGGCATAACATTCTCGGTAGAAAGAAATTGTATTTGACTTTTTTAAGTATAAACTTATGTGAAATAAATGATTTGAGTTGTTTTGAATTGTAATATTGCACTGAAGATTCAAGGTTAATTGTTTTATTTATTTTGTGTGTCAATATTCTATCTTCTATCTCAGATAATGTTGCCGTCGCGACTAATGCTAACAAGAAAACATCACGATTTCAGTACACATCAGACATCGCGTACGAATGCAATATTTGTTCAAATGATGTTGAGCATCTGAGCGTGGGATATTACAACCGATTACATTAAATTTATGGATGGATAACTATTATGGATTTGATGGTTATAACGTAGGAATATTTTGCGTACTATCTCATTCAATAATACGAGAATTGTTGTATGAGGTCAAATAATCGATATAACCTTATTTTATAGTTGGGATTTTCGGAAAAATTCTGTGTTCATTTCGGATTTTTTGCAATAAATGCAGTGACATCAGTTTTAGTGGGGGTTAACATCTACATATATATAAAGCAGTTCATAATATTTTTATAGATTTTGTTGAGCTTTTGGAGTATTAAGTATATTTAGTACATTCGATTTACCAGAGATAGATATACTATCTCTTGTGAGTTCGTTTGTCCTTTATAGACTCTGAAATGGTAAGATATAGAGCACTGGTGTCTTTATCAACTTTGTTGAGAATCTGG
>DWJZ01003412.1:0-17118 GCA_018249125.1 Asbolis capucinus
GGAACGCTACCGGATGCGTCCTAGTGCGATGCCCAATGTTGGGCCCTTCCCGAGAGGGACTCGAAATCCCGCACCTGGTGTACCCAGTTTACGACGGTATGCGGCCACACTTACCGACGTCCTTCCCGGGGCTGCTATTGGGCGGTTAGAACTCCCACACTAGCAGGCCGCAACCCCGAAAACCCCCTTTTAGTCGCCTCTTACGACAGGCAGGGGATACCGTGGCTTATATTCGATACCAGACAAGGACAAGGCGGTGGAACTATATGCGATCACTGCGGCGCCCATCACGGCGCCCACAGCGGCTTTCTCGACTGTTCTTCCAACTCGGGGTTGGGTCGGCGAGTTCCCTGGCCCGTTCGGCTTCCTCCTTCGATCATTGTAATGGTAATTTTGGGCTCAATATTGCTTTGACAATGTGAGCGGTCTAGATCATGGTCTACCGCGCTGGCCAAGTGCGGAATGGTAAAGTCCGACCAGTCCGAGGTCCTTCATCAGGAGCCGTCCGGGACAACAGCGCGCTTGCGCTTGCGCTAAATAATAATCATGTCCTTTCATGCATGCATTTATAATATTAGTAAGGATTGTACATAAAACCGGTGTCTGAAGGAGAGATAAATATCTATCAAACCAAGTAACAGTATATCAAATTATTAAATAAATAAAATAGCATAACTTAACTCACAAACAATTGCTATCAAATTTTCACAGGCAACCGATTGAAAATAAGTCGCCGCAGGATTCATCCCAACATTGCCAGTCATAACTATACCACTACTGGGCTTGAGTCCCACGCAATGTAGAGACAGGCTACAAGTCTCACACCCTTAAACTAGTCTTCACAGACTTTCAAGAACTTTGAAGAAAAAACTGTAGGTTTCATTTCATTTCTTACCAGCAATGCAACACATGTTTGATTCTTAATAGCAACATGAGAGCGCGATTTTAGGCATAGCTTTCGAGGAGAGGCTGGTATTTTGTTTTTGTTCTATAATGTTATGATAATAAGTTTCATGTCATGTAGTTATGTCAAATTAGATTGAATTTTTGTCAAGAAAGTTATCATTTAAATATTCATCCACGCTGTAATAGGTTTTGTCATTAAGATATTGTCGTTATATTTATTTATTCATTTGTACACACACATAATAGGACATGAAAATACGCAATATGAGATAGTTTGTACAGGGCACTATTTAATCCTTATAAGAAATATCTTTCAGTAGGCCCGATAGCAGAAAGTTGTGACAGAGTTGCAAACTTAGTGCATACTAAAATGATACTATAATATATGTATGTATGTATACATATATTTTAATATATGTTGTTTTTCTCTTCATTTTTGGTTTGGTAGTTTATTGTACGATTTGATTGACATATGATATGTACCTGAGCTGTGAAGTTTTAATTTAGAATTCGCTAGAATTTTCTTGAATATCAAAATGTTTACTCTTCATGTTTGCCACAATCAAAGCAGGTGAAGTTTAACTTTTAATTAATATGCATATAAGTTTTAGCATTTGAGTGCGCGCAGTATTCTATTACTGTGAGAACTTCTCTAATAACTACATAATATACTACACATACATACATTATGATCCAAAAGAAAACAACGTTTATTACAATATATAAAAACACAATATTTTATTATAGACCTTTAATACGAAGAAATTTCATAACTGTATTGTTAGCCATAGAAGAGTTCCCTCGTCTGAAGCCAATCCTGAACGTAGTCAGCACTTGCTTATCATAAAAATGCATTGTCATCGGAACTGAGCAAGTACGCGAAATTTCAGCTCCGTAGTGTAAGAAGTGGGTCTGATTAAGCTTGCAAGATTTGACCCGTAACAAATAAATATACTAACATACTAATATTCAAACATACACTGTAAGTTGAATAAAAACTTGTAAAAAATACCAGAATTTTCATTAAAGTACTTATAGCCTGGCAGTCTGCGGAGATTCTACTAAGAAATCTCGGAATCATTTTCTTGTATATTATCTTTTCGTATAAAATACGAGGTCTGTTCTTTTATTGATTTACGTAGAAAATCTTAAACAAATCTCTTTCTTAAAAGGCAATAGTCAACATTAGTCTAAAGTTTCACTAAACGTTTACATTCATGGGTGGCAAACTGCAGTGGTTTTATTTGTTTCAACCCAAACATTGGAGGTTTAGTGGCCAACACCAGTGTCGAAAGATCTTACGCATCCTACGCCACCCAAAGGTCTTCAGGCTTAATTAATCTCAACCTAAACCTGGCCCTGTAACCCTGTAACCAACAATGGGTTGAACCCATTGATAACCTATTACCCAGCATGTTTTTCTCCTCACACTGAGGAGGGCTCGAGAATACTCCACTACGTTTCTCCAATGCAGATTGGTGGAGGGGTTATGGTCAATCCAAGTATCAGAAGCTGTTGTCGAAGAACTTTTTGTCGCCCAAAGGCCCCCGGTGTGGCTTAACGTTTGCTATCTAACTTTAACAACCGACCCCAACGGCTTTTCGTGCCTTACGAAACCCGGAAAAATTAAACGGTTTAATGGCACAAGTAATCAATAATTAAATAAACAAATAATTTGCCTTTGGACACTTGCACTGTTCATTCGAAAGCGTACAGGAAAAATACCTTTTAATGTCTTTGTCGACCGCGATCATGATTTCGTACCTGAAACGAAAAAAAATGATATTAAAAATAATAACTGGGAAGCATTACTTAACCTCACTTTCAAATTATAAAAGTGAACAATAAACAGGCTTTTTTTTTCGCTAATAAAAGGAGGATAAAGGCGGGATGGAGAGGAGTGAAAGGAGGAATAGAGAGGGGTGAAAGGGCGACGGAGAAGGGTGAGCGGGGTGATGGAGAGGGGTGAAAGGGGGATGGAGTAGGATGTAAGGGGGGTTGGAGAGAGGTGAAAGGGGGAAAATGGGAGGTGAGAAAGGAGGTGAGGAACCGGGTATACCGTGCGGACTCTGTCGCGGGAAAAAGCTTGTCTATAATATAGCAATAATACATAATGCGGCCGTTAGAAGTTGTTAGGATAGTAGTTCGAGGACTACAGAAAGATATACAAACGTACAAATAGACAAAGCGACGTTTAATAATAAAAAAAAACATCGAAAATAAACATTCCAGAGACTCAGTGCATCGTGCATGTTACTGTCGACGAGTCCGTAAACATATACAACTCAATCCGATTTGAGTTCACGCCATTTTGAATATCAAATCAACCAATCGTATATTTGCAACGAATGCGACGTTCGCATGGAATATATCAAAAATGGAATTGAGTACGAAATAGTGTGGAAATAGAGTAGCATAGTCTACGTGACCACACATAAAAATGTTCAATTTAGATTATAATGTACTGTCATAGTAAAATAGAAGTTTAAGAGAAATTGCAAAAAATAGAGATCTGTCTGCGGTTGAAATTCAACCGTAATTCACTTTAGAAATAAATTGTCATTGACATAACTGAAATTGCCAAAAGTTAGTGTCAAACGGGAGTTGGTTTTTTTTTAACCTTGTAACCGTGCCGACGACTTCTTCCACGTGTATTTAACAAAGAAGTTATTTTTAGTACGTACATTTTACGAAAACTTATATCGTATAATTCTAAAATAAAAGTAGCCTAAGTTATTCCTCATTACATCAGCTATCTGTCAGTAAAAGTCCCATCAAAATTGGTCCAGCCCTTCAAAAGAAACAAGTTCTTTGATCTGACAACTTCCATTGTAATTATTTAAAAATCATTTAATTTTATTTTCCGTTGACATTTCTTAGTGCTGAAATACAATTAATGTTAAAAAAAACAACTAAATGCACTAGATGTGATGTTGACTGTGGAGGGCTGTGAAGAAGTGCGGGGGTAAAGGAGTGCAGGGGTGTTCATCCCCCCCCTTCTACATACGGGGGTGTATCGCCGAAAGCTAGTTGATCAATTAATCCATTTGTTTTTGTTTTACGGTTTAATATTTTACACTGTAAAAGTAAACATGTCTATAAAATTTATGTAGTTCAAAATAAACCGATAAAATTAATGGCAGTATCAAATTTTTGCCTAATGGAAAAGGCTTTGAAAACAATTTTGTTTGCCTTGAATATACATGCGGTTTTTTAGTAACAATATCCTAAAGTATATTTCATTAATTTTACTCATCAAAGATTTTTTGCATTCATAGCTTGGCGGCTTGTGTCGGTTGTAAGTCATCGGACAAGTTAAGCAACAGCAGACGCTATGGAAGGTGGATAGGTGACCGCTAGTGGCAAAAACATCAGAAGCTTTTATGTGCATACGAGGGCCCGTAACGCCATTGGTCTCAGATGAAACTATTTCAACATTTACTTAAATATAAGGACCACTAGCGCCTCAAGCTCCGCTTCTCCATGTTTCCCTAGTATCAGCCCGCGGCTACGTTCTAGGTACATTGATAAAAAGAAGCTCATATGTTACTCTAAAATGTATTCTATCTCTTCGCCAAATTGCATTAAGTCCGTTCTGTATATTTTTGCGAAAAAGGTTAATAAATATCCATTCATCCATCCGGACAAATACATTTATGATAATAGAATCAGCCCGCGACCTAGTCCGCGTAATGCGTTGATAAAAATAGTATTTATGTTATTCCAGACTAAAATCTATCCCTGTACCAAATTTAATTCAAATCCGTTCAGTAGTTTGTGCGTAAAAGAGTAACGAACATCTTTCGATTTATCCTCACAAACTTTCGCATATGCGAGTAGCACATTAGTAGAATTTATAAGTACATATACCAACCAATTATACATACATACATATTTCATTGAGTTTGTTTTTGATCTATACTAGTAATAAAACTGTAACGGGCTCAATTGTGTACATTAAGTATTTGCTGAAAATATTAATGCAGGGAAGCTTTGTTATTGATATAGAAACGAAAACATTTTTTTTTTTTGGATATAATGTCAATCTGTTCGAGCCTCACGCAAAAACCACTGGACAGATTAGGCAAAACTTGGCATAGTCGTAGTTTAAAACCCTAGAATGGTTATAGGATATGTTTAATCCCTGGAAATTGCTTACTTCCCACAGGATAACAGGTTAAATTTAGTATGGCAACTACGGAATCAATGGACAACTCATCTTCCGAAGCGAAGCGAGAGAATTTTCTAGTCTCTCCTGATTTCACAAAATAAAATTGAATTTATTATATGTTTATTATGTTTTTTATAATCATATAAAATAAAAACACAAAAACGTGAGTCACTTCTACATAACTCCGACCACACGTCCTCCCGGGGGACAATTGTTATGGCGAAGTTAAACTTGTCTCACGCTGGAAACGTTTTACACTTAACAACTATTCACAAAGAAGTAGGTACTAACTTTGTAACGCGCTTTGGCTTGTGGTAAAGTTAGGGAAATCGCTTGAAAACATTATTTTATTATTTAAGACATTAAGAATTTATTATTGTTGTAACCGGCGTTACAAAAAACGGCACTACGACTTTTGATGAAAATTGCATGTATATCATAAAAAGGCCTATCTTGAGAAGAGATGATAGCCTAGAGGTTAAGAATTTGGCTTTCTGCTCGGGGTTGCGGGTTCGAATCCCAGGGCACTTCTGACTTTTCAGAGTTATATGCGTTTTAAGCATTTAAATGTCACTCGCTATAACGGTGAAGGAAAACATTGTGAGGAAACCTGAATGTTGGAGAGTTTGCAAAATTTAAAGGTGTGTGAAGTCTGCCAATCTGCACTTGGCCAGCGTGGTGGACTATGGCCTTAACCTTCTCATTCAGAGAAGAGACCCGTGCTCAATAGGGGGTCGTGGTGAACTGAGATGTTGAAGTAAAAACGACTACAAAATTACAAAGAATGTCGTTCCCACAAATTTTGAAGTAGCATTGAACGTGGACGATAACAAAAAAGACATTTGTCTAGGGGGGCAGGTGGGATTCCCAAGCATTAACTCATAATATATTAAAAAAAACACTAACCAGTTGCTGTTATCAACAGCATCCCCGAACCCAGGAGTGTCGACGATGGTCAGGGTCAGATTAACGCCGTTCTCCTTCAGCAGGACGACGCTCGTCTCCACGCCGACCGTCTTCTTCACCCGCAGCGAGGGGCCAGGGTGCTTGTCGCGGTCGTACACCTCCGTCAGGAACAACGAGTTGATCAACGTAGACTTGCCCAGACCGGTCTCACCTGGAATGTTAAGTACCATTATTAAAACCTGGAACTGTCCTTTTACTGAATACAAACACATTCAGTATCCTATAAATTATTGACTATTATTGAATGATCCTATTAATATTATGTGTGTCAAAGATGTTTGGATGCTTGACTTTCCTTCTCTTGGTAACCATTGAACGAATTAAGATGAAACTTGGCACATAGATAGATTATAGTCTGGAATAATACAGAGAGTACTAATATCAACACGCGGGCAAAGACACGGAAAACTATTAAAAAATAAAACAATATTGACATATTACAACATATTATTGACATAGGACAATATTGATTCCTCCGTTTGAGGTGTATGATGCTGCAGACAGACGCGTATTTTTATTATAATGCCTATTTGTTTTGTATCGAGGGTTAAAAGGTAAATTAATCACAAGCACTTTGTAGTCTAACTCCACACCCAGAGTCCTTAATAATTACTCAAATTCCTTCTTAGTAGGTAACTACTGTATTTGTATACAAATTCTGTACTAAATAGCGATTTAAGTAGCCATTAACGACTCTGAATGCGGCAGAAGTATATAAATATCTTTGGACAACTCATACACGGCCACCTGACCACAAACTAAGCGTTAGCTTGTACTATTGTCCTCAGACAACTGACAAACATAGATATATATTTAAATACATACTTATATACACCCAGCCACACAGAACACTCCCGGTCATCACAGAAAAGTTTCATTCGAACGGGAATCGAACCCGCGACCTTCGGTGTAGCAGTCACTAGACCGACCGGCCTGTCCTGTACTTCTAATGAGTTCTTACAACGAATCTAGAGTAAATGATTGTTTACATTTGAACCACCTGACAAAGCCTCTGTAATAAAACACGTAACTCATAACATACCAGTAGTTTGTTAACCGCTAGTAACAATGGTATTCTTGTATTTCAGATGGATCAGATTTGCATTGTTGCAGAAATATTTTTAAAGGATATACCGTATTACCGGTCTGAATTCAACACGAATTCTCAGCAACATTTTGTTGGACTGAATACAAAATGCCACGCACGCCAACCAACTCATTATACAAAACAGAATAGTCGATCTTTATTCCTCACACAAAAGGCTCTGTCTGTCTGTTTCGTAATATCTTATCCGAGAACAATGAATATTAAAAGGGAACAATTTCTCCTTACCAACGACCATTAATGTGAACTCGAATCCTTTTTTAACCGCCTTTCTGTACACTTGATTCGGTAGATTTGCAAATCCGACGTATCCATCTAATTCTTTGGTTTTTGGTTTCTCTATCTTAGGTAGCTCCGGTTTTGGCGCGACTGGTGGGTGATCCGGTTTCTGTACAAAAACATACTTCAAATATAATTGAATGTATACAACTGAACGCATTATTATTTATGGTATGCAATTATATCTATATATATTGCAACGATTTTTAAAGTTATTTTTATGGTATCAACCAACCAACGAGCAGCTGACCAATCAGGTAAGTATCAGGATCGCAAAAGGATATTTGCAACAACTAGAGACATCACTTTTTTGATACTTTACAATCGAACCAAGTTGCCGGACTATGAAGTCTTAACCCAAATCCCATCAATAATCCCAAAAAATTGGGCCTACCAGTCCTGCACGCACTTTTAAGTTTTAACAACTGTAAATAGCTATTAGACATTAATTTACTGTTTTCGGTGACAAAACATAAATTTCATTTAGAACACGACCAATAGTTAAATTACCATGAACCTTTTTTTGTACATATAATAGAAATTGCAACCAACTACCCGAAATATGGTTTCATTACTTGCAGGGTACAGGCCACACTACGCTGACAAAGTGCGGACCGGTAGATTCATACATCTTTGATATTTTGGGGAATTAACCAGGGTTACAGATTACTCCCCCTTTTTTCATTTCCTCCACCGCAGACAGTAAACTAATGACTAATACAAAGCTTTTAAAAATTAAAAGTGCGTGCAGGGTTTGTAGGTCCTCCTGTTTGGGATTATCGATTGGGTTCGAAGCCTTCATAGGCCGGCGGCTTGGTTCGATTGTAAGGGATCAAAAAAGTTCAGCAACAGCAAGCGCGGTCGATAGCAGGATGGGGGATCTCTAAGTTTAAAATAACAAATCATGAGCGCTTCCATGCTTCCGAACACGTCAAACCATCGGTGCCAGTTGATATCGTTAGACTACAATCGTGAAGTCAGGCCATGTCGAAGGCCTTCGGCTGACATAGAACCATTCGATATTTGGGTTGGCCACCTCAGTGCGTTCTCAGTAAGTAGCTCATCAATCGGTCGAAGCCATTGTTCGGGAGACGTAATTATTCCCCTATCTAATAAGGTAGTAGTAACTTGCCTTAATAATATTTTCTGTACTCCTCAAAGGAGCAGGTATTGATGGTGGGGCTGCGGTAGGCGGCGGCGGCGCGGGCATCTGCGGCGGCGCGGTCGGTTTCCCGACGTCGACGGACACGCTATTGCTCAGCTTGCTGGCGGCGGCCGCTCCGCCATTCGCCTCGTGGTGGTTGTTCTCCAGCGGGTCCGGGAGGGTCGCGGACCGCTTCGCGAGCGCCTCCTTCAGCGAGGACGCGATCGGCGGGGCCGGCGGCGCACTGGTCGGCAGCCCGGCACTCACCCCACCCCCGCTCACCGTGTCCGACTTGAAGAACAGCTCGCGTTTACTTTGTAACTGTAACAACATGTCTTTATTTAGACATTCCGCTATATTGAATTTGGAACGTCCGGCGACCGACAGGTAAAACTTATTCATGCTAAGTCCAGCGCAATGTTTACTAACAACGCACAGGCGACGGATTGTGCGACCACCGGCAGGCGTATTTTAAATTATTTTTAGAGATGCTCCAACTAGTCGGTGAACCCGACTATCCGGCCACTATCGTAGTCGGCAACTATTCAGCAAAAAGTGCGCACTTACTTTGTGTATGCACTTGTTAATTATTTTTGATAAACTTTAATTTTAAAATATGTAAGACTGAATGTAACATTAAAATATTGGTAAACAATACAAGGTTTTTAAATAAATATTTATGTGAAATGTATGTAGATGAAAATATTGATTCTTTAACAATATTTGAATTTCATTGTAAATTTTACGCATTTTTAAATTAAATTAAAGCAACTTTTGCTTTGGTAACCAGTTTTGTTTCTAAAATAACCCACGAAACCGTGATCACCCGATTAGTCGACTTTTTCACAATTCTCAACATCTCTAATTATTTTATCCACATTGAATACCAGAGTAAAATTAGCATCGATCCGCAATTCTCAGATACGTACATACATCGGCAGAATATCGTAGCCGAGGACGAGTAACGAGACTCCCGCTGCGAAGTCATAAATTTGCTCTACAATTACGAAGGAGAGAGGTAATATTATTAAAACGACGGCACTTGTTGGTTTATACCGTCTATAGGTGCACGTCGCGAGGTCGGCGCGGCTAGGCAGCTCCTAGCGCGCCGTCCGATGACTCACCGATATCGAGGCATGTGTAAGCTATAGCTGTTAAACTACTCCGAGATACGTACACAGATATTATTAACTACTATGCAGCTGAAGTGCAAACAACACTCGACGATTCGTCACCTTTTGCGAAAGAAAAACTTGAACTATCTGTGGCGCCGCCGCGCCGTCGGGGCATTGGTCTTTTTCTTTGCGATTTCGCAAACAGTCGCCCGCAATCATGCTCCTACGTACACATTATATACTTTATAACTTGAGCGTACTGGCTGCGCAGTCGACATGTAAAAGCGAAACCAGCTGTTGATCGCGGGGTATAGTGGCATATTGTAGTTCGGGGAGCGAGAAAGCGGTGAGTCACGCGGAACTTGTAAGTCTTATAACCATAACGGGAAGCGTGATTTATATTTTCAGAACATCTTAATAGTCATCAGACACACGAAATGTACATAATTCTCATTAGGTTACGAATGTACAATATTTTTACTTGCGACTGAATAGATAGATACTATTATGCAATTTGTCAATATCATGAAACACTTACTGTTTGCATTATAATGCATCTTACATTTCTGTTAAAAAGTTATCATAAAACAACAATTTTTTTCAAATTCCTAAAAAACTATGGACTCTTCTAATAAATATATTTTCATAAAACTTGAACAACCCACCATATTAAAATGCTGTTAGTGTACGATAGAAAAACACGAATATTTTTACAGCGTTTAACCACGAATCCCATAAAGTGTAAAAGGGGGTGAACACCACGATCTGGAACCACAATGTGGTGTGGCATAGCTTCGCTAACAGAACCTGATTCTCCCTCGTGTCCCTTAATAACCAGCTTAGTCATATAAAATCGTCCGTTACCCATAGGAGAGCAGTATTATATGACTTATACCTCAACCAAACAAGGCCCACTATTGAACACGGGTCTCTTCTCTGAATGAGAAGGTTAAGGCCATAGTCCACCACGCTGGCCAAGTGCAGATTGGCAGACTTCAGACACCGTTGAATTTTACAAACTGCCCAGCATGCAGGTTTCCTCACGATGCTTCGTAACCGTTATAACGAGTGACATTTAAATGCTTAAAACGCATATAACTGAAAAATCAGAAGTGCATGCCCTGGGATGCGAACCCGGACCCATCGAGTAGGAGGCCGAATTCTTAACCACTAGGCTATCACCGCTTGCTATAAGCTGATGCTATGCTGCTTGATATGCCTTAAACTTAGTTAATTTCACAGTGCATAATATATCGCAGCCGGCGTGCTAAACAATGTACTCAAACAATCAACAAGAACGCTCCCATTGTGCCGCGACAGTGGTATGATGGTACTGAAGCACACGCGGCTGCGGAGTCAGCCAGGCGAGACTGCAATTATAAACACATGTGTACCATTCCACGCCCTTGTAATATGACCATATACGAATTATTTGCGATACGTTTCAATTATAAGTACATTTTGCGTCTAAACATTGGCAAACCCAGCTTCTGACCCAGAAAATGGCAGGGGACGGTCAAGCTAGATTTTAATCGATATTTATAGGATTATCGATTATTAATGATTTATACGATTAATTATACAAATCGATATTTATATAATTTATACGATTTTTACTGCGCATTAAGTTCACAAAAAAAAATTGTACGCATTGCATGGTATACCATGTTTACAAGTAGTATTTATTGTAATATTTACTATAGGTAGTTCTGAGTATTGGATATAAATTAGCAGGACTATTCGGGACATTCCTACTACCTTCTCAGTACTCCCATGCACCTAAATATTTTCTTTTCTTAAGTACTTAAGAATATATTTATTTTTCCTACCTATCTTTTATCATACAATACGCATGACGAACTTTGATATGTACTAAGTTATTACTAACAGCTTTCAATATGACAACTGAACATTGTAATATGTACTTACAACACCTATCGTTCTACAAAATATAATGCATTATTTTATCACTCCGCTGCTGGCGCCAAACCTTTCAGTATGATAGCGTGTTAGTATGTAATTCACTAGTCCCTTTGTATTGCAATCTAACACCTTACAAATGTATAGGAGGAATACTATTACAAAATATATGTACAGAGAACATTACTGAGTAACAATGGAAGCACTCGACCAAATCTGGTAATTGGTACCGTAATGATTATACATACTATCCAATAATGATTCATATTTGGAATGGTTTTAAACTCCATTTATCTCTGCTTCTCGGTGCATAAATTCAAAGTTCGCTCAGTCTACAGATACTTACCAATATATATATCTAAGATAGAAGCGGTGATAGCCCAGTGGTTAAGTGCTCAATAGTGGGCAGTGATGGGTTGAGATGACATCTAAGACAATAGCGAAACTAGATAAATATATTTTGTAATTTTCTACATGTAAAATTGTATGTACAAAATCAGCTGTGTACTTATCATACCGTATTGAAGCAACGTGGCGTAGTATGTTCTAGGCCTTCTCAGCATGAGAGACCCTTGCTCAGTAATGGGCTATCAATGTGTTGAAGCCTATCCGTAGCTGTATCATATCACCGTTTTTGCGTCTGACAGAAATCAAAATCGAACTAGAATTTATAATATGTCGGGGACGCAACAAAATTAATTAATTCGTATACTATCGACTATCGAATTAATTAGTACAGTTAAAATCCATTATCCTTATCGTCGGCCCTTACCCATCACTAAACTGGTGCATAGTCAGTTTTGCAAACAACCATGTGCAGCAGCTAGCAGTAGGGTTGCCAACTAGGAACAGCATTATGTTGTGCTGACTAAATTATGCTATTACTGTTCAACAAAATATACGGTTTTCAGCATCATATCGAAGGTTTCCTACTAAAATGATCTTCTCATTTAAATTAACTTTGGTTTTGATTTTTGCACAGTCTATGAACGGCTTGAGAGTAATAATAATTCGATAAATTGGTCAAGAAAGACAAAGAAGTATGTCTAAAAAAACGCATATCACTTTCCTTAAAAAATGTGCACGGGAGTGCCGTAAAAAGCCGTACAACCGTACCTTTTCTGGAATATTCCTGTTCGAACCTAAAAAAAAAATAATTTCTGGGAATTAAGTTGGCAACCCGTGTCTGCAGTGTTAAATCTAATAATATCTACATACATACATGGACACAATGACTAGCCGATGCGAGCGTGTCACTGGTCACTCACACACACGCACTGCGAGGATACTGTTTACAGTTCCACTTTTATGGCCTCTACTGGCCCCACTTTCCTCTGGACCAAGTTACACTGAATACTGTGGTTTCAATGTTATTTAATCCATTCTTATTCATACAATTCATTCTAATTTTATGCTCAGTAAAGTTTTTGGAAAAAAACAAAATTGCAAAAAAAAAAAAAATTTTTTTTTAAATCTTGAATCTAACTAACATTATAGGATATGACACTTTGTATCTTCATCCTCATTTAATATTTAAAGATATCTATCAAGCGATCGTTCAGGCATATTTTGTACTTCCATCCTGCCGGATTAATTTAACAAACATTACACAAAGTATACTGCTTTAATATTAATAAAAAAATATTATAATTGAAATAACTGTTTCATTTATCGTTCAAAAGTCCCTAAAACAAATACTGAAAAAAAAAACAACAACTGTATCACTCAACAAACACGTGATCAAATTCTACTATAAGTTTAAAACATCATTTGATAGGTCCCAATTGCTCAGTGATCTTTATTCTTAGAGTTGGGGGTTGGTGTTTACACACACACGCGCACACATTACACAATAATGTAAATAAAAGCAACACGATTGTATCAGTAAAGAAATTGTTTGTTTTGACAGTATCAAGTGTAAACAACCCAGTTTCTATTTGACGATATTATTATGAGTATGACTCAAACCAAATGGTAACGAGAAAGGAATCCACTCGAATAATTTGTGTAACACAACATTTCTTTCATTCCTTTCCGGCTTTAAGAATTTCGTAAAAGGCTAATCAAAATAACACAACTGAAGTTTAAAACCTGAATCATACATTACTTGAAGAGATAATAAGGATATACAACAAGCTTTATTAAAAAAATTAAAAAACATGCTTTAATTATATAACCCTAATACGTAGAAACACGTAAATTTTTTAACTATATTGTTAACTGTTGAAGAGTTCCCTTCTCTGGAGCAGATCCTGAACGTAGTATCAGGTCAGGCTCCTTATAAAAATGCATTGTCATCAGGACGGAAACTATGAAATATTTCAAGATTTGCCCTGAACATTTAACAAACAAATACACAAACATACACTGCAAGTTAATTAACACCTTATAATAAGATTACTCACTGGTTTCATTTTATCATCAACATAAAAGCAAAGAAATTTTTTCATTGTCTTCAAAGACACCACATTTTAATTAATTTCACTTTATATAACAATATACTTATATACGTCAACTCTGAACACCAAAACACAAATGAAACAGTGAATACCATGAACAGGATATACATCCCATAATAACATCAAATATAGTAATAGAAGTGATGAATTTCATCAACAATAATGTATTGTTTGTTTCCCTAATGAACTACACGTTTCACAATATGTTCGCGGTCACACGCCATCGAGCCACGATTGATATCAATATGCTCGACTCCTGATACTTCCTTTGTGCATGACCCATATTCACTGTACACACTTATTTCATCTAATATTAATTCTAGCTTCACGGTCGAGCCGTGACCACGGTCCATGCTGGTAGCTCCAAATATCTATAGCCATACAAAAATATATCATACGAACCTCACCTTTATAACAACATGAATTTTCTAAATACAAGAAATACTGAAATAAGTTTATTATATCATATCTTCTTGATTAAGTAATTGTAATTTGCTTTGTACAGAATTTATTTTATACGGATGGAGTAGTTAGAGAAGAATATTAATTCCCTAAATTAGTAGAATAGATCAAAAATTCTAAGTACATATAGTTCCTTCTTCAAACTCGAATGTACAAACGAACTCCACAACGAGAGGTCAAGACAACACAATTTAAAAATCTATCAATCGAACAAGGAATTCCCCATATGCCAATCATAACAAAATGCCTCGTCAACAAGATAAAAGGTACAATATAACAAAACGTGTATCAGACACTCATTATACATTATAGCACTTAGTACGACAAAAAACTACAAGCCGTGTAAAAAATACGACATCACCTATAATTTGTGACTATTAACTATCTTCTCTCGTATATTTTAAGTAGTGTGAACGTTTATAACTTCTGAAAAATTCGGAGAGCTCGGAAAGCTGTCTGACCTGTCGGTAGTAATCGTCGGATGACAGTCGTTAAGTCTTGGCGGAGACAGTAGCGGTAGGTGTCGACACAGTGTAGTTTTACGGGGTTCGAATCCCATATACCTGGCCGGCTTCCCGTAAGGGTCTTTCCACACGTTAAAAAAAAGGCCTTCGAATAGCGTAGAAAAGAATAAGTTGGCCCCGAATACCTCAAACAATCCGCAGTGGAACAGCGTCGCACAGTAGGCCATCTCAACTACGAGACCGTGCTCAGTACTGGCGCATTAAAGGGCCCAAGATTATTTAACACGACTATGTAACATACCCTACCTCTGCCCCGAATTGTTTCTGGTAACACATTAAAAATATGATGTACCAATCAATGTTTGTAAATGTGTTGCAATTTAGTTGTTATTATGAATCGATTAATCCTACTTCTCTCCTCCGCCCTTTGACTGAAATTTTTTGTAGTGTTCCATGTATTAGGCGCCTAGCTCCTAGCTCAGCTTAATATAAATTAAATGAGACATCTAATGGGCTTTGTTGTTGGTTGAAGGCAGTGTGAACGTCTCAGCGTGCGGCCGTAAGTAAAATTCAATACAGAATCAATTGTGTAGTTTCCGGCCGACCGGGCCCCTGCTATCACATCGCTAGACGCACGTAGTGCATAAGTAATGGCGGAGATACTGGAGATCGCACGATCATTACACGAAACTTTAACTCCGATTGCATCTCAATGACTAACTTGTGGTTACAACAGAATATTATAATATTTAAGATTTTTAACGAAGAATGTTGCCACTGTATTTGGTACTAATATTATAAAGAGGAAAGATTTTAATGTCTGTTTGTTTGTGAAGAACAGGCTCTGAAATTATTGGGCAGATTTGAAAAATTCTCTCACCATTAGTATCCTACATTATCCCTGATGACATAGGCTATAAAATATTTTTAAAAAGTTAAGGGTCCGTAACTTGAATGGCTCGGCGGTTTGTATTTATTTATTTCCCGTATCTTTAACTAGTAACTATCCTCGCTTAGTTTCAGAATAGTTAACACGAATAAATCTTTTTATATTCCGGGATGGTGCACATTTTTATGGACTATATAATAGTTGTTGCAGGTTGAGAGGTGAAAATAAAAATTATACTTTGCACGAGACGATATAGAGCACAAAGGGAAAAAAAAGTTAAGTATTGCTAACAATAACTAATTATGTAAGGACATATATTTTTTGTATTTATATTTTTATACAATAATATTTTATTATATATATATATATATATACTAAATTGAAAAAAAAAATATTTTAGTATATGCTAAATACTTTTACAATTCCAGATCGAATTTGCACCAAGTATAAGTAGATACTCGACTAAGTTAATAACTATTTGGTTGACTAATTAGCATGTTTTATGGTATAAGAAACTGAGGTTGGAGACAGCATGAGTCATAAGCACGAGGTATTTGTACCGGAGCCGCCCCGTGATCGTGTTTCCGCTTACGACACATATCTTTTGTTGTGACGGATCAAGTCGATCGCTGACGATAATTGATTCAGTTTTGAGAACATATCGTTTAATCTGTATTTTTTAGATCATTTTACTTGAGACTGAAAATAATTGGCATAGAATTTTACCGACTTGCATAGCAATGAACGAGATCAAGTGTCTGGAGCGAAATGATTCTGGAAAAAAATTGGACCAATCGACCTGATATAAAAAACGATGATTTATGATATGGTCCAATTTTAAATGGATTAATCTTGATGAATTATTATGACGCATTCCCTGTCTCTGTTACCTCCGCGCAAAGGATTGTATATTTCTATAGCACAATCATGGGAGTAAGAAGGTAAATTTATAAAAAAAAATTTAATTAGCGTAACACGTAATACTATGTAATACATATGAACTTTATTTTTTCAACAACTAGAATGTACATAACCTGCATTTTTATTATTTATATTTTTTTTTTATTAAAAGAACCGTCTACTATACCTTCGTAGCGATTCGAAATAAACCGTGAATACAAACTTGACAAGTTTGTCGACAGGCCGGTTGGTGTAGTGGTTAGTAAACCTGTTTACTACACCGGAGGTCGTGGATTCGATTCCCACCCAGGTCAAACTTTTCTGTGATGAGCAGGAAT
>DWJZ01003413.1:0-17117 GCA_018249125.1 Asbolis capucinus
GCCTGGTCTGAACCCATGCTGTGCATCATTTAGTTTAGAGTTTACCTGATTTAGTATATGTCGATTTATAATAGATTTAATACCTTGCCAAATGCTGACAGGACAGCAATAGGATGATGGTTCTCAATTTTTTGCTTAGGGTCAACTTTAGGGACAGGTGTAACCCTGTAAATTTTCCATTTTGATGGATAAGTTGTAGTGCTAAGAACTTGTTATTGTAACTTGTATATTGTTGATGTTGGTATCTAAATTATAATATCAATTTGTAATATAAATAAAAAAATAAAATATCAAACAAAGGACAATTACCCCGGTTGCATGAACAATATATCGTTTTGTAAGAACCGATAGACAACAACAACACAACACAGAAGCTATAGGGGTTACATAATAGAGCATTCATTTAAATTTGTCTCACATTTTAAGTTCTCCATCACAACTATATTAATTTAATGGTCTTTAATATGACGTCATTACCTTTTAGCACCCTTAAATTACATCTACGTTGGTAAAGTCACAAGGCTATAAGTTTGTACTACATACTATGTATGTATATAAAAATTACTGTTCAAATTGGTTGATATATTAAGTATCTAATTATAAATTGTCTTCTACTTCAAATTACTATCTATAATTGTAATCGGTTTCCATTTCTGTGATAAGCAGTCACACACACAAATCCTCAACTTTTAAGCGACTTCAAAAAAGGAGTGGGTTCTATGTTCGACTGTATACATATATTTTTAAGGTATGTAGAGCGATAACTCGATCGGCTTGACTGAATTAGATCATTTAAATTCAATTATATCAAGAAGAGGTCTGATGGTCACGTTTTTTAAAACTCTGAAGAAAGGGAAGAAATTTTGAAAAATACTGTTAAATTTGTAACAACTATACTTATACACACCGAAAAAAAGTAAAAATAAATGAGCTTGGAGGCATCCAATGCTACTATGCGGCCGATTTAATTTATTTTTTCTTTTTTAAAGTCGGTTTAAAGCTTTTTTAAACGATCAATAAATTTGTATTTTGGCTAAAAGTTTACGTGGCTCGCTAGCCTATCTATGTATATTTTTTCAAATATCCCGCTAACAGTTTGCAGCTGTGAAAGAGATTCGACCTGTGTTAATCCCGCATATAGACCGGGAGCCGGAGTGGCCATTTGTATCTAGATTTATGTACCACTAGTCACTGAACTATCTGATTCTGTTTTAGCATCGACGGTTTTAGCTCGGAGCTTTGAACTAGTGCGGGCTCTTTAAATAGAGGAATTAAAACTATCGTTTTTTGGAAGCGTGTTTTTATGCAATTTATAAAATCCGCCTGCAGCTTCACCTGAGTTAATAAAAAGTAGTCTTTCTGTTATTCCAGACTACAATGTATCCGTGTAGAAAATTTCACTTACAGCCGTTGAGTAGTTTTTGCGTGAAGGAGTACCAAACATCCATCCACACAAACTTTCGCATTAATAGTATTAGCAGAATTTTAAACTATTCGATACATTTTTTAGAGAATAATATGGCTTAAGTTTCTTCAGCTGAATCTACAATTACCGATGTTGTTGAGCCGTATAGCTGTTTATTAAGCCTGAAACGACCCGAAAACCCTTAGAAGAGGTCGTAACGATAAAGGCTCAGTAATTTTTCGGAGTATCATAGCGAATAACCAAATGAACTACAAGATTAAACGTTGAATTGGAATATTTTAGCGCCATTTTGTGATGTCAAGGCCGCTTGCACACTCGTAGGGTTGGCAAAAAATACAGAGCGAAAAACACCGTATATCTCTGTTTGAATTTGAACCTACTAGAAACTTTTGAACTTTAAGAATTTACTATCGTGATCTATATTTACGACAGGCAGGTTGGTTTAGGGGTTAGTGAACCTGACTACTATACCGGAAGTCGTGGGTTCAATTCCCACCCAGGTCAAACTTTGCTGTGATGAACAGGAATATTTGTTCTGTGTGTGTAATAGAAATATCTATTTAAGTATGTATGTATTTAAAAATATATCTGTATGTCTCGTTGTCTGATCACCATAGCACAAGCTAACGCATAGTTTGGGTTAAGATGGCAGTGTGTGAGTTGTCCAAAGAAGATATTGAGATATCTATATTAATATTGTTATTATTATTATAATTTAAAGATGCACCCTTTGTGAAAAAGAAAGCAAAATTATGTTTTTTATGTTAGATGAATAAGCACAGTAAATATCAGTATAGGTAGGTACCTTATAATAATAAATTTGTTCCTTTCTTTATTTTTTTTCTAACATTTCATGAAACATTAAAAGTTGATATTATGGTCATTTTTAAAAGTCACTTTTATTTAACTTGCTGTGTATGTTTGTATATTGGTATGTTATTATATTTGTATATTTGTGTGTTACGGGTCAAATCTTGCAAGCTTAATTAGACCCACTTCCTCTTACACTACGGAGCTGAAATTTTGGATAAACCTTCCGTCCCGATGGCAATGCATTTTTATGAAAAGCATGATCTGATACTTCGTTTAGGATTGGCATCAGACAAGGGAATTCCTCAACGGTTAGTAACACAGTTATATAATTAAAGCTTGTGTGTTTAAAAGATTTTATAAACCTTGATTTATAAGTTATTTTATATTTAAAGTATTTTTACTTTGTATTTTTTCGCAAACATGCCGTATTACATAGTATATGACAGCGGCTATGACATCACAAGATGGCGTAAAAATATTCCTATTCAACGATCAATTTTTTACAGGAAGGCATTGCCGTGTCGGCTCGAGTGCTCTGAGTGAGTACAGATTACATGAACAAGTGAGTCAATTAAATTCACAGTACTCTCAAAGAGTGCCGTGCCCCTTGACAGACTTCGGAAGCTATCCTACAATGGCAAAGCAAATATAAAGGACGTTCACGTTTCCTTTATTGCAGTTTAAATTAAGTTTCGGCTACGTCATTAAGTGTCTGCTGAAACTCATTATTAAATAAAACGTCACCTCTTGTCTGGTTTATGCTCTACGAGTATAACTCTTCTCACTTTTATCTCTTTTATTTTCATAATATTAATGATTAAAGATTTTAATTAATATAGCAATTGTTGAAATTTCTATTTTAAGAATAGTTTAATAAAATGTTTTGCTAAGTAACGTGAGGGATATTTTAATTCGTAATTCTCGGAATTTTTTTATATGATTTTCATGTTGATTTGTGTTATATTAATAAATATCTAATACCTATTCATAATTGCTTAAAATTACGACAAGCGTAATAAAAATATGTAGGTATACATTTTCCTTATTTTATATCAAGATGGTATTAATGCGTTAATTTATTAAAGGACGTAATTAATGTGTGAGTAACGTAACAATCGGAATAGAGTCTTTCTAATTAAAAATAACTTCTTGTGATATTTCAATTTTTTTTAAACACCTTTGTAATCTAAAATCTGCCAAAAAACCGATTATAACCTACAAACTTATCTTATAGATGCGCCTTCCGTTCTTTTGTACAACCTTTCTCAATTGTTTCCGAACAATACGAGAACAAAATCAATGTTAAGTTTTGTATGTTTCTAAGTAATATAAATAAGCTCATCCACTTTATATAACCAGTATCTTTCATCGTTACTTCCGAAACGATAGAAGATTCCAAGAATTACGGTCATAAATGTATTGAAAATACCTACATAAAGTAAATCATTTGAGTTTGAGTATGATATGATTTGAATAACAAAACCATTCTTTCGTTTTCTTGTATGTAAGCGAAAGCATTTATACCAAGTAGAAATAGAGTTGATCCTTATAAAGTGACCCCAAAATTCATTGCGTGATGTTTCATCATCAATCTTAATCTTTATTCTATGTTCTATTCTATGTTCTATTCTATGTATCTATTCTATGTTGAATTTAATAGCTCAGTCCCCATTGTATGAAGCTAAAGCAAGAGTTTAGACACTAATAGATGGTGATGGCCCTAGTACTTCATAAAAGTAATTTTATAAAAAATGCTTAAAAGTTACGCGAGCGGATTAATCCATGAGTTTATTGGATTTATCTCCAAATCTGTTGTGGATTACAACAGCACGGAAGGTATACGGCTGTTGATTTAATCTCCTGAAATACGACCACAAGCCTTATCTTAAGTGAAAATGCTTACCTAAATATGGCTTCAGGGTTTTTTTCCTTTATGGCTTCGTTTTAACACGGTCGCTTTTGTTCAAAGGTGAAAATTTCGGTGTGGGTTAGTGTTTCCTGTCATCTAAATTTTTGTTATGATGCGGCTTTTAGTAATATCTTGACCTCGGCGCCTTAGCATCTATCCCATTTTACCAAACTCTGATGCTATTGCTATTCATTTCTCGTAGGCATTATATAAATGTCATGTGTTTCAGGAATTCAAAGAATTTCGGGTTTGTTCTAATATAAAGTTTTTCGCCCGTTACAATGCAATAACTACCTTAAGAAAAATTTTGCGTAACTCACGAGGCCAAGCTCAAGAAAAATATTTTCCACCATTATCATCTACTGTTAAACGTTGAATTGCAGAAATCGTGATTGCAATTAAATTTAACAACTTAATAAATAACAGCGCTGTCAAATCATTCCTTACAATTAGTCAAATTAGTCAAAACACTACCTTTAAGGTATCAATTCTAATTAATTTTGACTGACAGAATCCATAGTCATAAATTGAAGGTTCTGATCCGTTAAGTTCGAATTTGAAGAGGTTTTAATTAATACTCGAAAATTTATTGTACCCAAATCAATGCTGCATGATCTTGACATGTCCTCTCAGGAGCCCCATGATGCTTAGTTTTCACAATGACGATCATCCATTGTCTCTACGAGGGTTCATACTCGACTACTGTATTGACCTCGATCCCTCTTCGTAATGAATTTGTTATTCAGCTTGTGCACGTGGCTTTTCTCTCGTAACGAGAAGACGTTGGTAACGAATCGATTTGGGTAATTACTATTCCTTAGAGGTATTTCACGTTATAATCAACAATAATTAAATCTATCTAGATAGGTATTTCAGCGATCACGTTTGCTGCAGCAACTATTCCTCTTGGTACTGGTATGTACGTGAATGTTACAAACGTAGGTTGGAAGTAACTCCAGGCATCCAATGTATAAAGGAGGTTACATTTACTAGACACGAAACTCTCAAGATAGAAATTTATGTCATATGATTATAATATGTTTACCTCCACATAAATACCGTCTTATAAAATCAACGTCGAATTTGTTTTGATATTTTTTCTTCATATAAGCGAATTCCATCACAGGCTAGTTTTGAAAAATACCTACTATTTTTTTAAGACTGCAACACAAGGTTATTACATTGCTACAAGGTCATTGTTATTAATATGAAATTTATAGTAATATATTAACTGATAACTAATGTACTAATATACTGTATATATAAATGTAATAGAATCCTAACTATATGTAACTAATGTGAATATAAAAATTTAGTCGTAATTTAGCCATATTGACACAGCATAGAATGCAAATCACCAATCACATGGTGGCCAAGCAGGGTATCGTAAAAGGCGTACAGAAAGCTGCTCGGTGGTAGGGTCTTACGGTAGGATTAGTGTCCTTTTCTGAAACCCGTCTGGCTGGCTACCACCCTCTGGCTTAAATCAACCGCCAAACGATTCGGCGTGTTTAGGCTAGAAAACTCGGTATCCAGTTCTTCTCTTTTCTCCCCATCGTTTAATCATCTTCCTTCCCATTCATCTTCTATAACCTGTCCAAAAGCACCCAAAGCGAGGTAGATACCCATACCTTTATTTTGAACTACCTTACGGTCTCATGTACCTACTTACCACGCTTTTGATCTTTAAATAGTCGTTTAAAATTCATCGCCTACATATAAATGAATGCATATGCAAGAAAAAGATAGTTTTTTCTTTTTAACTGAGTTTAAAATAAAGTGTTAGCTGGTTGTCACCTCGAATGTCCTTAAGAATAATCTGATTTAGACATCAGACCCTTACCTGCTTTACAAGGGACGTGACCCGGATATTGCAGAGATCTTACTCGGTAGTAACATTGTTTGGATATTTCGCCTGAATTAAGAATGTTAGACGGAGATTGTAATATGTTCTGATAATCAAAGTCAAGTATTTTAATTCATAATTAGTGTTTTAAATAAATTGTTAACCTACTTGAAAAACTACACCAAAAGTTTATCAAAATGAAAGAAAGAAATAAAACATAAACTCCAAAGAAAATTACATACTATGTTACCTACGAACAAAAGCACAGTGCAGTCATAAGCCATCACATTTGTCAAAGCGAAGTAAACGAAGAAATAAAGAGCTAAATTAATATATACCACGAGTACCACGACGAATATTAGGAATCTGTAATTCCATGAATTAGCGCTTATGTTTCTCACTAAATTTCGCAATCGAGATTCAGTGAAATGCTTCACAGCTTTGAAACAGGAAATTACACTCTGATATGATCCTTGAGCTTGACATATTTACTAGACAGACATGAAGTCGGTCGATACAAGCCGCCGGGCTATGTGAGTATCTGTCTGCGAGTCTGGAATAATTTTAATTTGAAATAGCTTGGCCTTGACCCATTCAACCCGATAATGGCCCATTATTAACCATCGATCTCTAATCATTCTGAGATGGTCTAGACCATACTCTACCACGCTGTCACAATGCATGGGTGGAGAGGATATTGGTCAACCCAAATGTCTTTTTTCTGCCGTCTGAAGGCCTCCGACATAGCTTAACGATTGCTATCTGACGATAAAAACCGAACCCGATGTCTTTACGTACCTTCTGAAGCACGACAGCTTCATGATTTTTTGGCACTAGTGGTCACCCATCTTCCTACCGACCGCGCCCTTTGTTGTTTAACTTTTTTGATCGCTTTCAATCGAAACAAGCCGCTGGCTTATGAACGCTTCAAGTCAAAAAGGTTGTATAAAACTTAAGGAGTTCTTAAGTGATTAAAATGTTACTTACATTTACTTTACTTATTTTCTACTCAATTTGTGATGTAATTTATATGCTTACTTGTTTTCCCCCGTGGCTTCGATCGTTTGGTACCTATGTAAAGAACCTGTTATTCTAGACCATAAATTATTTTTGAGTAAAATTTAATTCAGGTCCATTCAGTATATTTTGCGCGAAAGAATAATATACATACATACATCCATCCGAAAAAACGGTTGTATTTATAAATTCATTCATTAAAAATAAAGTAAAATAAATTTAACTAACAATTTTTTTACTACCTTGTCCAGGGCGAACCTACATTCAAACATACGGGTCCCAGGTTTATATCGTGGCAAATATTTATGTAACAGATAAACATTTGCCCCTTGTTCCGTAGTTTTTTGTATTATTTGCCAATCCATGCCACCTGTAACACCATGAATCCTACTGTCAAATGTTTATGAATTATATTTCTATTGTATATTTCGTTTTATCTCTCATGGAGGCATATAAAAATGGCGCTACAACAACAAGTACTACAAAATAGAATAAAAGAAATATTTAAGGGGGTTCCCATACAACAAACATGACTTTTTTTCCGTTTTTATGAATAATAGTACGGAACCCTTCATGCGCGAATCCGACTCGCAATTAACCAGTTTTTTTATAACTGATCTATGATTGCCTTTGTTCTGTTAAAAATTATTCGATTCAGACGATTTAATACACAATGCTTACAAAACGGAAAAAAAATATTGAAGTAAATAAGTTTTTACGCTATTATTAATAAAAAATATGATAAGTGACTATAGTACTAATTAAAAATTAAATTGGAATGAAGTTCATTTGACTTGGTAAATTAAGGATTTCGATTCACATCACTGAGTGTTTTGTATTCATTGTGTGTTCATTCCAAGATTTTTTGGGTTCCTTCACCATGTCCGACAATGTCCGTTCGTCCGTCCATTTTTTTATTTTTTGTTTTATTTTCGTATACCTCACTGTGTAAAACTGCACCCATAGTGCAAGTAACATTAATTATTAGACCAACATTATATTACACAAATTCTAAAAGAAGCTGTAGGTATTAACTTCTTACTAAGAAAAACCACAAATCAAGAACTGTGCAACTATATAGCTTACTCCTAACGAACCGGGATAAAATAACATTTTAATGGCTAAGGAACTCCTTTAGCTCAAAATAAGTTTTTTAAATAAAATTTTCACTCGACACCTTCCTCAATATTCTCTCATAGCCCGGCGACTTGTATCGACCGTAAGTAAATGACGGAGTGAAGCGAAAACAGGTACGGTTGTAAAGTGGACGGACACGTAATTTCGTTGGTTCTGCTTCCGCTTATCGTAGTAATAGTTAGTAGTGCTTAAGACATATCAGAAACCTCTTGGTGACATAAAGTTTTCATACACTTAAGTGAACCATTACACCTACCCCTCTACTTATTAAATTTCGTAATAGAACAGCGTGGAGAAGTATGACTTTTGGGCAATATGTCAACAACAGCGCTGCGTTAGCGCAGATGATATACGCTTTTCTCTCGAATCGACACAGGGGCTGCAGATACACTGCTTGTATTACTCCAATGTTCTTAGAGCATACGTCAATATTACTGCATACTCGTAAGACAATAAAACAGCGTTAAAAAGAGGACGTACAATATTTAAATGGAAATGAGAAAGCGTTTTAAGCTGTACAGCTAGTGAAAGACCTCAAAAGACGTTAGATTCAGATTTTTAAAGTTTAAATTAGTTAGGCGCACTTGATAATTTATTTAAAAATCACCGTGATTGAAATATGATACTGAATAGTAATTACAAATGATATAGAGAGTACATATAAATAAATTCCCTACTTTGATCAAATAGGTACCTGAACTTTTATTTACACACAAAGTGCAGGACATAAAATATGAGGTACATTGTAATACATAGTAAAAGGATTCTTAGAAGGAAATGGAATGTGCTTGGGAAAAAGGGTATTTATGGGTTTCAGAATTACTGGGAAAACCATTCGGATATTGTTTATTTACAATTAAGATACTTCCTCACTAATTTCTAAAGTCCAACGGTTAGTAAATATGACTGGATGAACTGAACTTAGAGAGTAAACTAGTGTAATTATGTTCTACGTCGTCGTCAACGTAGCTGTGATATGAATTGAAAACGTTGTTATTGTAATGTTTTTCCATTTTTTAGAGTTCTTATAGTGGTTGTTGAATATTTGGAGGCAACCATATCTTTTTGGTTTGTAATAATTGCTGATTGCTATTGAACTTAACGAGGTGATTATTTGTCATGAGCAGCATTTACAATATTTATGATGGCGATTGTTAAACCAGTTGTGGCGAAACGAAATTCTGGCATTATGCCATTGTTTTCACATTTTTGTTTTCGTTCGTTAAGGATCAGTTATTGGTTATATATTTGGTTTTTCATCATGTTTAATCCATATGACGGAATATCTTGAATTATTATTATTGTGTATTGTGATAATTCTAAAGACAACTCTTTCACTGAACCACCTTCTTCCTTAAACGTGTCTCGCATAACGCATTGTCCTGGAAGGCTACTGTGATGAAAAGTTGTGATGAATTGGACTCGCTGTCCTTTTCTGTGCTATTTACTTTGGCATTTGTGGCACAATGCGTAGTATCATCTTTTTGGTATCTTGGGTAAAACAACCTGCATCTGAAATCGCGCTTTGCTGTAAGTTGTCCACGTTCATCGACGCATGGAGTACTTTGTTGTTATATCTAATTTCCTTTATTGTTTCCCATTTCAATATACTTGAAACTGTTGATGAGGTTGTAGTGTTTTAATTTTACATGAGTTCAGTAGATCATGGCTTGTTAAATGCAGTATCACTATTTCTAGAATTGTAGGATTGTGGAGTGATAGATTGCTGCATACTCTTCTTCTCACTGGAAAGACAAAAGTATTCGGGCGGGTGTAAAAGCACCTGCTGAGAAAACTCGAAGACGTGGCGACATGTGAATGAAGTAGCATAGTTTGCTCGAGTAATAGGGGAGATTAGATAAAGAGTATTGGTTTGTTTAGACGGATATGATATTTCGGTACATATGTTTTGTTTTAATATAAAGGAATTTCTAATACATATACTAATTAAGAAAGTAAATGTTTGATTTTAAGTAGGTAAAACCTCTTGTATGGTTCAAGTATGGGTGCAACAAGTTTATTACTTATTCTAAGATTCGTGGCTAGTTTCTTATAGAATGCTGTATTTGATGTAATGCGGGTGAATGTTTACAATTTAATAAACAAGATGCTTGTTATTGTGTCGACTATTTACTTTGTAAAGATATTACTGATTTTCTGTTGCTTAATAAATCAAAACGAATTAAATCGGTTTTATTTATATACGGGCCAGTAAGTGCCATTCAGTCCTTGTACTTTGTGTTAGCCGAGGAGAGTAAAGTGGATTTGCTAAATTCACATATTAACTTTTTTCATGAACCAATCGAATTATGATAAACACTTAATGTTATTCCAATAAGCTTTTATAGCTATGCACTTAGTTACATTATTCAAATTCACTTTCAAATTGAATCCAGCGTTTTTGTGATTAGTGCGTGAGAAGGCACAGATAAACAACAGATACACCAAGACAAAAATTCTAAATATAATCGAGTTTAGTTTTATTCTTTAATAAAAATAACTAACAGTTTCTCCCCAATATATTCAATTTGTAGAGAACAATATTAATACCTTTATTAAACATCATAATATTAGTAGTGATGATATTCGTTTTCATTCCGAGATTTTGACAACCAACCATTACAATTCTGTCGCAGAAGTGGGGTACTATTACAAGTGCAATTGAAATATTATTTCATACGTACTGGAGCGTAGTTTCGGTTAAACGACGTACCAAGAATTGCAAGTAGTAACGTGGTTTAAAGCACTGCAGAACGTGCCTGAACTACTTCAATACATTAAGATCTTTGCAGCAGTGTCCCGGATCCGTCGAGATAAGTGAGAAGTACCTACAACAACGTACAACGTACCTACGACAACGTACCGACAACTCGACGACCGTGTTCCTTTACTGGTAACCCAGTACCTGAATGACAAGCCAGTCATTCCACTACAGCATTTGCACGAAGGGTACCGCAAAAATTGCTTCAGGACTTAACGAGATAGTAGACAGAACTCTTATATGTTGTATCCCCTCGGCATTTATAGATGACAAATTACCTTGAATCGTAAATTCCCACGGTCACCCATAACCCCCTCTTCGATTTTGGTCTTTATTTTTATGTTTACAATATATATTTGTAATATACTCAAGCATGATCATTTTTATCATTAAAAAAATTACTTCAAATACGTCCTACAAGTAATTAAAGATAACTCAAAAACCAACCCTCAGATGTCATGTACAAACACTAGATTACATGTGACAAGTACTAGCTTTTGAATAAAAAAGAATCATAAAAATCGGTACACCCAATGAAAAGTTAATAATGAATATTAGGAACACCGAGAAAACTGATAAATCTCAAAGTCGCTCAAAGCTTCATGAAACTGCGGTACAACTGCGACCTTTACAATAAAAAAAGAATTATTAAAATCAGAACACCCAATAAAAAGCTGAAGTATTGAACGAAAAGAAAAATATTTCAAGAATGAACAACTCTAAAGCTACTCGTTAGATGTCGCTCAATATTAAATAGGACTACATGACAAACACGAGCTTTCGATCAAAAAAATAATTATCTACTCAAAAAAAGTACGCATGAATTGAGTATCTTTCCTTTTTTTGAAGCAGGTAAAAATAATACATCCAAATAAATCTTAAGCTGTCATTGCATTTTGTGTATATTTTCATCTTGGTATAATATTTGAACATTTTAAATACAAATTCTTATGACCCATTGTTACGATTATACCAAATAAGAAATTGTCGATTAACATTGTAAGCTTGGTTAAAGACCTAATGAGTTATATACGTTGTTATCTAGTGATATTGTGTTAGACCATGTTGACTTTCTAAAGACCACTAACGAGTTAACTTCAAATATTGTTTTTTTGTAGTGGTATATAATGCCAGATTTCCGACGAGAAAGTCAGTTCTCCTTAGTTCTTCTCAGTTCTTGTTAGCCTGACAAAGCAATAAACGTATTAATATTGTGACGCTGCAATCGTTGTCATTCCAAGGCCCCTCTTACTACCGAACATTATGATGAACATTACATTTGTATAGAGGCTATTGAAATATTATAGTCCTTTATAAACAAGCAGCCTGACCAAATTATTTTCTAAGATCCTCAGACCATCGACAATGCCCTTCAGTTTAACGACGTATCTACTAATAAAAGTTTGCACTCGAGACTGCTACAGAAGGTGCCTTAAAAACGGACACGCAACGAAGTCTCAAAAGACCGCCAAGCTAGTGAAACCTAGCTAGTACCTACATCAGGATGCTGACCGAACGTGACTCTTTATTGATAAGGCCAGTACTACAAAAGAAGAGCCAACTGGCTCTCTGTTCTCCGATAACTACGACATAAAAGGCAGAACTCTGCAATACTTGCCAAGCAACAGAAGACATCAATTGAGTATTTGTCGAAAATAGAAAGAAATATTAAATCAACATTATTTAACCGATCGTTCACCTCATGAGAAAATTAAAAAGAACTTCTTTTAGAACACTATTCCGAAAACCGGACCTTCTCAAAATGCCAATTAGACTTAAATAAATTCCCGCCGACGAAGTCAAAACGAACCAGTACGAAAATATTCTGTTGCCAGCGAAGACAGTGGTAAGATCCAAAGTTAATAAGACAAGTCCGCGAAGCAAAATGTTGCTTTATTAAAAAAATAAGCTCTTAATATTTTCATAGGTGATCTTTCATCTATCTACTCCACAACATCATATATTGTTAAATCTCAAAAACCAACAAGTTTAGACGATGCAGTTAGCGATTGTTATTTCGGAAGGACAGGAAATGAAATCGCCCCAAGAAATAAATTTAATACCGAAACAAAGTATTAATTGTAATAAGACAGGACACATAGTACTAATAGTACATAGTAGTAATTGTAATGTAGCTCACCAACGATAAGACAGTACAAACAAATCACAGTTGTACTTGAAACATATTGATTGTTTTAAAAAATTTAAGTATTCATTGATACCAGAAGATAAAAAAAAGATCCGTTTTTGTAAAACTTTCATTTTAAATGGCATAAAGTTAGGACTATGATTAGATATACATATATTTAGGTTAACGGATATATGAATTACTCGTATTATTTTTCACGGGGTCGTTTGAACACGAAAGAGGGGTAGAGATAGACAATCTAAGAAGAAAATCACTCAAATGCGATTTTAGGTCATACAGGTATTCACGAAACATACAAAAAAATCATACCTAACTTTAATCGGGAGCTAATGAAGAAAGATATCATAGACTTGATTTAAAAGTACAAGTCTTGCCAAAAAGAAAAGAAAGAAAACTATAAAACCCCTTTTAACCTCTACAGAATCTTTCTAAAAGATTGCTTTAGATGTGGACCTTAACCATTATCCGAAAATGGAAATAAGTACATTATTACCTTACGAGATGATTGAACAAAATATTTTCATGCTTATTACCTAAGCAACAATTGTGGCTGGTTTTGTTAGTAATATTATATGTAAACTTCGCATACCACAAACCAGACTAAGGAGCCGATTATACTTTAAACGAAAGAGATTTCAAAGTTATTTCATGTTAAAAAATTTACTGTTATGCATTTCTTTTTCTAATTAACATGATACGTGATATAATTTCTTTTTGAAATAAATTAAAAGTAATTAGTTACTTTAGTCTCTTACGTTTCGAATGATAAACATCTTTGTAATAAAAACACCATTGATTACTCAAAAAAGTTAGGATTGATATTATATACTGATGATTTCAATTAGATTGTACATTTATGTATATTGTACAGTATTTTTTTTTACTTATAGTTTGGAAAACTTGAACAATTGTAAACAATTGCAAAGTAAATTTGCAAGCAAAACTTGTGAAACTGAACTTACGTATAGTAGCATAAAACTACCTGTCGAACGTGATATTAGAATAGGATATACATATACCTACTGAACAGTGGTATAAATCATCCTAGTAATAATAATTGGAGTATTATATCTGCGACGAAAGTTATTGCTATAATGAATTGTAAAAATATAGGATCTGTAGATATCCATCTACACAATAGTGTTATAGTAAAAATATTAGGTGGTTGCACTGTGTATACTACTAATATTATGTTACAAAGCCATAATACAAATATAGAGACTAGCCTTAATTTAGTATTACCGCCTTTTAATATTGTATCGGATGAATACTATTTATATAGATTTTATACCAATTAAAATTTGCAATAATTTAGTCGCAAAGTAGAAAAAAAATGTGATATGATTTATCAAATGAAAAATGAAATATATTTGATAAAATCTTTTTATGATTAGAAAAAACTGAGTTCATATGACTTCAACAAGTACTACAATGAAAAGATCACTGTAAACATAGTCGTAGCTAGGACTACTTAGAAGCCACTCGTCAGATGTCGCTAACATGAAAACTACAGTACAAGTAATATCTTTAAAATAAAAAAGAAATTATCAAAATCGGTACCCAGTAAAATATATGAGGTAAAGAACAAAGAGGAATTAAGAAAGTATATATCCGAAACTGCTCGTCAGACTTTGCTTAAATAAGCTTTTAAAAGCTTTCGAATAAAACATACCGGATCCTATTTTAGTATTCATTACGAACTGTATTTGGGACTTTAAGCGTGAGCAATCGAAATAATAGGGACATAGAATTGGTATTGTCCGTAATATTATTATCTAATTGTATTGTGTGGGCCTATGTTGACTTTCTCAGGATCACTAATGAATTAAGTTCAAATGTTCTTGTATTGTTTTAATACATAAGCCAGGATCTTGATGTAAAACTTCTTCGTGTTACAAGTAATAAACATTTCATTAAAGTGACGCTGCATTGTTGTCATTACAAAGCCCCTCTGGCCACCGAACGTTACATATATGTACGTTTTTAGTGAATTTATTGATATTAACTTTGTCAAGCAGCAATTATATCCTATTGGTATAGGTATTTTACATTTCTCTTGGGTTAAGGTTAGTTTTTGATAACCAATGTTTGAAACGAGAGTTGAGTAGCTGCAGAAAAGGATTTTAGTCTCAGTTATCTTTACCTATAACGGAGCTTATTGTTTTGATGAAGATGCTTAAGCAGGTTCTTAAGTTATAGTTATTCGTCTTAATAGGGCGTGATCAGATATAACAGTATTTATGTTTCCAATTTTACATTGTTAAAGATGTTCTCTATGAAAATAGTCCATTAGACTCTCCGAGGTTTTAGAATAGGTTAGACTGTAGTTCTAAACCTCAATAAGATGTCTTTAGGTTTAAGAATTAGTCGATCGGGTAGGATTTAACATCCTTCCAACAAGCATATTGTTTGAAATGGACATAAGAAGCACCGATATTCATAATTTATTCTATAAAAAGCGTAATAACTCCTAAAAACCTGCACACTTTTGATATTGTTTATTGTCAAATAGTAGAAGGAATATAGGAAACGTGTCCATAGTCATTACATTAGTGTATGAATTTAGTGTTTCAGATTTATGTATTAGTATTAATATTTTCTGCAGGTCATGTTTAATGGCTCTTACCATGTGTAACAGATATAGGGAACAATAAAAATATTAAGGAAAAACATATAGGAGAAACAAAGGATCGAGCAAACAATTTTAGCTACTTATAACAATAACAGAAGAAACAGAACCACGTATCGAATTCTGCTTGACCGCCACCAGCTTGTATCTCTTTCTCGATTAATCGTGCCAACAGCACAAAATTGCTACGTGACCAGCAATAAAATTGTGTTTTTAAAATCTGAACTCTTACACAAGAAAAATATAATTATAACTGGAAACACAGTGAGTGGTTAAAGGATTCAGAGACGGAATAAAATGTATGGGGTTTGAGAACAATAAGGGTATTTATGTATATGATTTGGAAATAGGAAGGGATAATGATGAAGTCATTGTTTATTTAAAATAATTAAGATATTTATTTGTTAATGAACAGTCTTAAAGTAAATATAGATTAGTAGACAAGAGTACAAATTAAGACAGGATGCTAATTTACTAATGAGTAAGTACAAGTTAACGATTAGTAAATACTAGTTACTGCCCTTGCTTCGATTCTTCCGAAGCTCAGTAAAGACTAGTTATTGTGAAGTTCTACAGTTACTTCGACATTTTGTATCGCAGACATAATGTAGACAGACAGAATGTAGACATTGTTGTCTTCTAAAACTTTAGTTTATCACTTGGTATTGTCAAATACTTCGCGCACGCGATATAAGGATTCCTTTTGTTATTTTCTTCACACGTTCGAAGAAACGAACAAGCAATCTTCTATACAATACTAATCATAAGTTTATACTTCGAAATAAGAATTCGTAAATATTTCATTTTACAACAGTTTTATAGCACTAAGGTTGTCTGAACTAGGCTACTTACGGTCAGACGGACAGATAAAAAGAAGCTATCGGCTACGGTGAAGGTATAAGGAACCCTAAAACCTTGGAGTAAGGAACACAGGATGGATACAAAATACTCAATGATGTGAAACGAAATTTATAACTAAGCAAAAGTATAAATACGTCATTCATACATATATTCTTTTTAATATAATTTTCATCATAATACCTTAATAAACGATTCGCCAAAGAAGGCATGTCAGGATACTAGACACTCTTTTCTCAATTTTATTTGATACATTTGTTCCCAGTTACTTAAATTGTAAATTCCAATTTAAGTGCGACACTCATGTTCGGCTGCTTCGTTCTTCTGAGACTCTAGCTTTCTCCATTCCACTTCACCGTACTGGTTTCCTCCATTATCCATTTGGAGCTCAAGCTATCCGACTTTGGAACGCTCTACCCCCTGAATTGAGGAAGCCCCCCAGTAAATACTGTTTTAAAAAACAGGTGCTGGGTTATTATTTATCATTAGTTTATAATAACAATTAAGAGATACATCTATCGTAAACATTTCCACCATACATATACTTACTTTGTACCTTATGTAATAAATAT
>DWJZ01003414.1:0-17115 GCA_018249125.1 Asbolis capucinus
TTTGTGCCAAATTTCATCTACATTATTTCAGTATTTAATAAGTAACAAGCATCTATATATCCATCCTGATGAACTTTCACATTTATAATATTTGTGGGATTGTAGTTGTAACGGACAAGAGAACTCGTCCACGTCACGTTTATTTTGGACACAGCGCAAGCTGGAAATTGCTTTGTTTCTATTGTATTCGTATCTCCTCGTTAGAAGACAAAACATTCACACAGAACAAAGGGAATGAAAAATATTCTCTGCGGATATGTGTATTGACGTACTTCAGAAGTATTGATGATATAAAAATAAAGTCTTTCATACATACATACATCCAAAGTGCACTAGGTCCTAGAGGCGTGCATGGAAAATGATGTATGTTTGCAAAATACATCTATCTCACTCTGGGCTCGGGTCTCCTCTCGCGATGTGAGAGGTCTAGGCTATCTACCAAGCCAAGTGCGGCTTGGCAGACTTCATACACCTTCGAGAAATTTATGGAGAACTGTCAGAAATGTAGGTTTCGTCACGATGTTTTCCTTCACCATTCCCAGCTTGCAGTTTGTTAAAATGGTGTCGATAACCACTTTGTTTAAGACGAGCCAGAGTTACCTTGTAGAAAAGGCGCAATACCTAACACAATATTCCTTTTTTTCTTGTCAAAATTATTGAGACAAATCGAGCGAACAATTCTTTTATACGCCATTCCATTTTCTATAAAGCCTTTACTTATTAGAGCGTAAATTCTAACATGCGCGAAATAAGATTAGTTCTATGACACATGTCTTGACATGAAATATAGCTTTTATATCTATACCCACATTGCATGAAGGTGAAAGGGTTTGTGCAAGGAGGCTTCAAAAATTTATGGCCCGGTATTAAATATGGATCTTTCGACGTAAATGTGGAGACCTACGCTGGTCGGTGCGGATTGATGGAGGGACTAATAGCTAAACTAAGGGCCTAAGGCTTTTACGGTTAAGGGTAGGACGATAATAATCGGGACTGGCTGCTTACGCAGCCTTAACACTCGGTTCCACTGGGTCAAGTGTTCTATTAATGTTAAGATGTCTGCAGTTCTAAATTGAAGATTCTGTGATGTAGTTATTCAAGTCATTGATGGCTCGTTACTGAACACTGGTTTCTTCAAACTGAGGAGGTCTAGAGCATACTCCATCACGTTTCTACAATGCGGATTGGTTGATGAGTTCGTGGTCGATCCTAGTGTCGAAGGTTTTCCCTCTTACATGGCTTAAGATTGGTATCTAACGACAACAACGGATCCCGACGACTTTAAGTGACCTCCGAAGCTCGGAAGCATTCATAAATTTTTTACTACTGACGGTCACGCATTTTTCTACTGACCGTGTCTGCTGTTGTTTTTAATGCTTACAGTCGAAATAATTTCCGGACTCTGATCCGGGTATAATTATTATGGTGCGAGAAGAAGACAAAAAAAGAATAAAATGAATATATATTTTTTTGTAAGATCCTTTACTGTTAAAAGTAAAATTACCCTGTAGCTTTGTTATTGAGTTAACGTCATTTCATTTTCAGTGACCTTTTTGCCTTCCTTTCTCCACAGATTATACGCACACTTAATGGAATTCTGTGAATGCCTCGACGGTTGGCAATTTGATAATTTGATATATATTATTTACGGCATTTAACTTCATTTCACCTGTCTCGTTGTCCAGAACGAAGGAGGCAGAAAACAATACAATAGAAACACTTTATTGCATTCCACAGGAGTTTACATAAATAATTTTGCAAATGATAAGTATGTACAATGATGATATACAAATTGACGGTCTTATCGCTAAGAGCGATCTTTTCCAGACAGCCACTGGAAAGAATATTACAATACTATGAGAGAAAACTTGTTCATTTGCAGGAGTAAATCGTTAAAAATGGCTTTATATAACAGTTTTTTTATTGGCTTAATCTGTAAATTTGGAACCTATAAATAAATGTATTATTTATAAATAAATAAATATCTTTTGGACAACACACACACGGTCATCTGACCCCAAACTAAGCGTTAGCTCGTACTATGGTGATCAGACAACTGACAAATATACATATATATTTTTAAATGCATAGATACTTAAATAGATATTTGCACCCAAACACACAGAACCAACATTTTTGTTCGTCACAGAAAAGTTTGACCTGGGTAGGAATTGAACCCACGACGATGTAGCAGTCAGGCTCGCTAACCACATGACCAATCGGCTTGTCACCTATGTATATATGACAAGTCCTTTTTACGAGTGTTTTATCAGATGTTTTTTTAAGCTAGAATAAGTTAATGTTTGACATCGATCCCATTTGATGGTAAGTGGCCATGATGTCTACGATATTAGGCGCATTAACTTAGTAAATTGGCTGTTCAAAAAAAAAACATTTTATACAAATATATGTATGTTAGTCTGTAAGGTTAATGTTATAAGCCAAGATCCCTGATATTAATGGATAAATAAATAAATAAAAAGAAAAAATTAAACAAAAATATCAAAAATTATTATAACATATATTATATTTTGTTACAATAATTATAACAAAAATTATTTATGTATTATATTAACTTCTGTTATTCTTACTACCTGCCGCACATATTCACCATCAATCTGGGTCGACTTGCAGAGAAAACCTTTAGGCATTAAGTCCGCCCTTTGTTAGCCTATTATAAAATTTTTGACAATAAAGTATATAAATAAATAAAAAAACGAAATACAGTGTCATAAATATTTATTTCAAATCTTTGGAATATGGATGTATAAATTGGAAATATTGAAAACGGTAGTCTTATTAATTATGGATACGCCTATGTAAATTGCGGAAACTTCTATCTGAACAGAAAACATTGTCCGCTGCTAATTTGATACAACAGGCGTTGCATTAAGTAAGTTAGGAAAATTATCGTAAAATATCCATAATTTGCCCACGTACAAAAATATCTCTCGTTATTGAACTTAACACATAATAACTTTGTGAGGGTTTTGAAGAAGTAGAACTTTTTCTCACGCTCTTGTTTCAGAACAGAGGCTTTCATAGCAATTAAAAGAGCTTTGAAAACTTTGAAGCGCTTGAATCATAGGAATTTAGCCGTTTTATTATGTAGCTGTTAGGTTTTTGTGTTATTATATATGTATATGACAGGCCGGTTGGTCTAGTCGTTAGTGAACCTGACTACTACACCGGAGATCGTGGGTTCGATACCCACCCAGGTCAATCTTTTCTGTGATAAGCAGGAATGTTTGTTCTGTGTGTCTGGGTGTGTAATAGAAATATCTATTTAAGTATATATTTAAAAATGTATATATATGTTTATCAGTTGTCTGATCACCATAGCACAAGGTGACGCTTAGTTTGGGTTCAGATTGCCGTGTGTGAGTTGTCGAAATATATTTATTTATTTTATGCAATTTTGTATGTTTCTCCGTATTAGGGCTTTATAATTAAAGCTTATGTTTTTAATTTAAAATTACCTTATTTTGACCACGAGATCCCTATTTAAAACGATATCAATAATTACATACTATGTGTATTTGTGGTATATATATAGTCTGTAAAAATATATAGTCTATAGAATGCCGTTTCTAACAATATTTATATAGAAGTAAGGTTCAATTATGCCATTAAACAATTACCAGCAATTTCTTATTCCAGCGTTGTTAACTTACTTCTGCAATTCTATCAATTCTTAGCGGTACCACGAACCTATTTGTACAGATTACTAAATTCCGCACTCAGACTTGTTAACGGTTACTTAAGTCGGTCCTTAGTACAGAAATTGCTTACACATTGTAATAAGTCCGATTTAAATAAACTTTACCGTGCTAAATATCCTATGAGTGCTCCTGTTAGTGATACATATAATTGATAAAGGAATTGTATTCCTTTCATTTTTAATAGTTTAATGAAAAATAAAATATCTCGGAATAACCCACACACGTACATCTGATACCAAACTCAGCATTACCTTGTACTATGGAAACTTCTTAGACAGCATTTCGATATCTGCTTGACTCACACCTCAGTGTTCCAAAGCAAGACCGGTCGATCTAGTGGTTAGTGAACCTGACTACTGCACCGAATGTGGTGGGTTCGATTCCCACCTACAGGTCCAACTTTTCTGTGGTGAGCTGGAATGTTTGTTCTGTGTGTCTGGATGTAAATTTAAAAAATATATATCAGTTATTTGATTACAATAGCACAAGCTAACGCTTAGTTTTGGTTCAGATGGCCGTGTGTGAGTTGTCCTGAGATATTTATTTATTACTAGAAAATGCCCTCGCTTCGCTTGGGACGAAGAGTTTTCCAGTGGTTTCAGAGTTGCCATACTAAATTTAACCTGTAATTCTGTGAGAACTAAATCATTTCCTAGGATAAAATATCCTATAACCATTCTAGGGTTTTCAATTACGACTTTGTCAAGTTTTATCCAAATCTGTCCACTGGTTTTGCATGAAGCTCGAACAGACAGACAGACAATGAATCTAAAAAAAATGTTTTGTTCTCTAAATCGGTTTCAGAAATTTTCAGAAAATACTTAATGTACAAAATTGACCCAGTTACAATTATTAGTATAGATTAAAAGCAGGAACTCCAGATTTTCAATTGTAAAAATATATTTTAGTCATCTATGTAACATTTGGCAATAGTACCTGTGGAGAATACTTGAAAGTGTGTCAGTCTTAGATAAATTCTGTGAATTGTACACTTCGATACATTCCATTCGGCCTACCTTCCACCCACATTGTTATTTATTACTTTGCTTATAAGGCTTAGATAGTTAAATTGCTTAAACTAGCAGCTTAAAAATTAATTGGAACCATGAAGGACACCCAGTGTACCCTGACGATACTCTTGGCTTGTATCCTCGATAAGACCTGACCGTGTTTTGGTTAAAGTGTTTGAAAACCCGTCTGTTTCCCCCTCTTTTGATCATCCTGATATGCCTTTTCTGTCACCTGTTTTATAGCGGTATGTTGCGCCTTGGTGTCGTTATTGACTCCGGTTCCTTCTATGATTTAGTACTTCATACTTTTTTCCGTCTTCTCCGCAGTTGCTAACGTTTCGATAAGCTGTTTCTTCACTTCCTTGGGCAGCAAAGCGTTATTGACTCTCTCGCTGATTCTAGTCAGGTCTGCCTTACTCTGCATTAAAGATTATATTTTGACTATTTATTATAATATTGGTATTTGGTACCAGTTGCATAGTTCATGGTCAGACAAGAAACAGATCATGGATACCCGTTTGCATTTAAAATATTTAATATTCCTGACGATATATTTTAAAAATAATATCACAAACGATCTATTTTCCTTGTATGTTGCGACATAAAACTTGTTTAAGTGGCATAGAAACCAGACATGACGATACCACTTCCCACTTGTAAATAGCACCAGTCCGGTTCGAGCTATTAGCTGATCGAAATCCATTAGCTGCTCGTAGTGCCAGCCTAGCCTCGTAAACAGCCTGCCTCAATTTGCATTACTGTGCATTTTAAACGTTGCTTTTATCATTGACTAGTTCCCAGCCGCGGCTTCCACCGTTGTATGTTGATAAAAAGTTGCCTATGTGTTATGCTATAGTATGATTTATCTTTCTGCTAAATTTCATTCAGGTTCGTTTAGTAGTTTTTGCGTTAAAGAGGAACAAGCATCCATCTTCAGAAGGACTTTCTTTGGCATTAATTTTTAACTTTGAACTGTAGAAAGTACTAAGTGAAAATATAATAAGTAATTTAAAAATTATAAATCGAATTCAGTTTATTTTTTAGACAAACGACGTTACGCTGAAAAAAGTTTCACTTGCAGCGTGGTTACTGAAACCACACAAACGCCTTCGTTATTTACCCAAAGGTTACCTTTTTGGACACTTCTTATGAAACTTCTACTTCTCTTTATCTTTTATGGGCTTCGATCACTTTAAACCCTGCATGGTGGGTTGAAAATGTATGGTTTTTGATCGATCATGAATTGCTTCTCCAGTTGAAACGCCTTATTTGGTGATGCATTTTGCAAATATTGGAGTAGGCTTTGAACAGCAAAACATTTTGTAGTACATTTTATCTTTATTACTCCAATTTTCCTCGTAGCCATTTTAATGATAATGGTTCCATTTCCCGTCATCAGCGTCAACTAGTCTAAAACCTCGAGTTGTTACCAGCCTTGAGGAAGTATTGATTTTTTAACAATCTTATTTAGAACATCACAAATGATTATTCTTCAGAAGCCGTATTGATTGTTAAAAGCTAAATACTCTTTAACATCTTACATGAATCGAGTCACGCTTGCATTGCTATTTGTATTGTAAGAATAAACTTGACCCGCAAACAATAGTGCTAATGCGATCATATTAATCTAATTATTACTTAATTCCAAATTAACTCCTTAATCCTTGAAGCTGGATCTAATCAATCTTTGTTTACAGGTGACCTTCAGATAAGTTACTTCTTGTAAAGACAAAGAAGACCATACCTAAGTCGAATTCATTTATAATCTTTGCTCCCTAAACGACTCTAAACATGCAATGGTTTGTTTCTGTTTCGCAATTACTTTGGTTATATCGAATCGATAATATATTTCCAGGTACTGTAAATGTTAATTAATCGATTTTCTGCTCGTTAGTTTCTTTGCTAGTGTCCTATTTTGTGTGTAGTGTTTAGAATTGAGCGACTTCACTAACTTTTTCCGTATGATCAAAGCGAGCTATCTTTAGTACTTTGGCCTACTACTTCTATATGAGTAACGTCAATATGTATGTGTACTACTTCAAACCAATAGTTTTTGACTGTAAAAACATGAAGAATGGGATGTAATCAATTATCAGCTGTAATCTATTGCTTTCACATTATAAAACGAATCCAAGCGGTTGTCCGTTGGAGTTTCACTTCTATGTACCCAGCACACATTTTGAGTGTTTGGGCAAGCTTACTGCAAATTATTTTTTGAGGTTATTTATTAAAGCAAAATTTATTTTATCAAACAATAGAACTGAATGCAAGTCAGAAGCAAGAAAATATACATAGTCTAATTTAAAATTATACACCTACATATCGTTTACTCCACGTGACGTGTTCATGGCACCAATAATCCGAACACCCCCGCTAATATAGAAGTTTCACTTCAATAACTTTCATTCAATCACATCCACACACATAAACTCATATTGTGAAGCATTAGAAGTACCTCTCACATACCTTATTCTCCTCCATGACATGGGATACACGTAACAGATTAGAGAGAAAAGATCTACCCCAAGTCCAAGACACAGGTAATTTATTAAGGTTCCATGACTGTTCAGTTAACCCAAGGGAGGTTGTATTTCTGGAGATATATCGCCTGTCTAGCCGCTATCGATAGGTCACCGACCTCGTACCTCCTCAGTATAAATACACCTCATATCTAGGCTTTCATATGAATTATTCATAGATAACGTTGTATGGAGTACTGAGCTTAATGTAATCATGACTGCAATTTTAGTGAGACGCTCGGCGTTTACTCAGGATTATGGGATTGTCTCTAGATTGCTTTCTTGTTTTGGAGTGATGTTTGTACATTTCAAATTACTTGAAAATATTTGAATTTTACTTTGCACTAGGGTAATTAGATTCATCGTTGACTCACTACTGAGCACGGGTCTCTCTTCATACGAAAGAGGCCTCATACGTACTCCTCCACACTGCTTCAATGCGGATTGGTGGAAGGATTACTGATTACAGAGACTAGCAGAGTAACTGTAACACAAAATTTTAAAAACACTAAAGTGAATAAAGAAGAGTGTTTATAGAAAAAAGTTTTCTGTTATATATCCTGAATAATATAAAACGAAGATTTTTGATACCTTTTTCGTTTCATCGAAAACCAACATTCCCATTCAATACTGTGGCCTTATTTATTCTATTAGTGAAAAATTGATCAGAAATAAACTTTAAAGAATCATTAAAATTATACCAATCAAGTATGAAAAGGCTCAAGTAATTCTTAAGTAAAACGCATTGTTACGTTTATCTAGAACATAGAACATTCTATGAATACGAATGAATAGTACCTTGATAAACTGGTGTTCCATTTAAAAGTGTGTCAGTTTCTTTTTATGCGCCGCCATTCAGGCCCAAATAGGTCCCAAAACAATGGAGTGAACCTCTTTGTCATCATGTTGCGGAGTTTAAAGACAAAGACCCGAAGGGCTCTTCTGTATTTAAAATTTTGCTTTCACTGATGGACAGAGGGGCTGTGGTTTAGCAGATAAACTCAAGTTTTTGTTTTATTCCACTTTCATTTATTTTATAACAAAAGCTCGAGTAACAATCTCAGACTCTCAGCTTCAAAAAATTCTGTTTCATTTTTGAACTGAAACAAATTTTCGTATTCTGTTATAACCGTGGTTTTGTCAGATAAACACGAATCTTATTGTTGGCTTGATGTTCTGATTAAGAAAATTGAAGAACTGAATTCTGCACTATTTTCCCGAACGATACACAAATCTGGATCGTTTGTACGCTTGTTAGAAAATATTTTGAGAAACATAAGCACTTGTTCGTGCGAGCTGAAGAACAAGAATATATTTTAAATGTATCTACAGCTACAGAGTAAAATAATTGTGCGAGTACTACTGCTGTTACAGATAAAACTTTATTTGGTTTGTTTTAGGTTTATAACTACCCTCCAAAACCAAGACTATAAATATAAGAGAGCTAGTCTCTTAACTTAACGCCTTTCGAGGAATGGATCGATACAATAAAATTAAGTAATGGTGGGTATTTTTATGAACGCGGTCGTCGCAAATGGAACGAACCCATGCAGACAATGGAGCAGACGAGGCCATTGACTCACCAATCGCCTTCGCTTCCGCTCTCAACTATATTGAGTCCAGTTAAAGCCGTATCGTTGAGACAACGAATGTAATTCAACCTTCCAATGTTCCTCTTTAAAATTTTACACAAGGAATTTACGTACATTGCGATCTTAATTTGCTTTTAACAATTTTTTTTAAATTTCATGAAATTGGAACAAATTTCACAAGGTTTTCTTTATTCGTGGGGCGCAAAATTATGTTTTTATAAATAGAATTATTTCAATTTATCTGGTACCGGTTTTTGGTCGGTAGTACATATGATTTATACAATGACGATGATTTATTATAAAGATCACAATATAATTTAAATCCTAAGGAAAACATTACGTTACTTGCACCAAATAATTTGGAAGAATGAAAGAGTTTTCTTTGTATTTTTAAGGTCATCTCAACCCATAACAGCCCTGTACACGGCACGAGTCTCGTATCTGAATGAGTAGGATAAGGCCATAGACTTCCCTGGCCAAGTGCGGATTGACAGACTTCACACACCTTTGAGTTTAGTACCATAAAGATATGTGTATTACTACGGAATTGTCAGGCTAAAGTTGGTTGCGCACCAGCCGTTTTCACGTAGCGCAGTGTAGACCTGGTCACAAAGGACCAATCGTCAATTGAGTCGAGCCAATTTACTAATAGAAATTGTGTCTCATCGTCATCATCTCAACTCATGACGGCTCACTATTGAACACGGGTCTCTTCTCTGAATGAGAAGGTTAAAGCCATTGTCCACCACGCTGGCCAAGTGCGTATGGGCAGACTTCACACAACTTTGATTTTTGCTAACTCCCCGGCATGCAGGTTTCGTTACGATGTTTTTCTTCACCGTTATAGCGAGTGACATTTAAATGCTTAAAACGCACATAAATCCGAAAAGTCAGAAGTGCGTGCCCTGGGATTCGATCCCAGACCCCTCGAGTAAGCGTCCAAATTCTTAACCACTAGGCTATCCCCTCATTTTTAAGGTAGTACATTCATTTTGAGCAAATGACCATCATTGACCCGAAGCATATTTTGCTGACGAATTCAATAAAGATTATTTAGCGAGTTAATATATTTATTTAAATTGTCTTCTATGTTTATTTATATGTATGTGTAAGCCAGAATAGCTGAATACACTTGACGTAATTGTATTACAATTGCCCGTAACTTTCAGTGTTTTTGTTGCGAATGAATATATAAATAGATTGTGCTGTCGTATAAAGAAGTCGACCAATCACTCCATCCTTCCCAATATGTTTTTTGCGTATCGTACTTATTGTCTCGTCTGGAGGCCTTGCCAGGGTCTCTTGGAAGATGGGTCTGTATGCAAATTTGAAATTATTTAGTGAATTTTTATTGTAACACTTTAAAAATACTATGGTCGGACTGAATGTACCGGAATGGCATTCTCTACTAGTCAACCTGGGACGTTTATGTAAGGGAGAGGTAGGTGTCGAGGTACCTAATATGTAGGTATATTGAAATGAAATTCATTTGTTTCGTAGGAACCAAAAAGTTCTTTTAACGACTTATTATCAACAGAAGTAGTAGTCTGACGTAAAGTGAGTTTTGCTGACATAAAATCTGATTGTATTTCAATTTCAACAAATTTATAGGGAATTCAGGATAGTGAGAATTTTATTCAAATTAACTGAAATATAACGCCTTTAGTACCTACTAAATGCTGACCCACTTTTAATATTTCAATTAGCTAAGAATGCAAACATTAACTCGTTTACTTGAATCCCACTGTTGAATATTTTACGTAAAACATGCGGAAAGGACAATGTGGAGGTTAGAGCTATCAAACTCCCAAAAGAATGTACGTATAGGATAAACTGAGATATTATTTATATAATACACTCAGTATTAGTTATATTTGTACATCCATTTCATTTCCAAGTAAACTGGCTGATTAGAATTTACTATTTAATCTGTTTTTTTGTATGTTGCGTAAATAAATTAAAAAATTGGCAGATCGAAATTTCTTTCACCATTACAATGCTACATTATCCTTGAGAAACGAATATGAATGAAGTGTTTATTGATATCTTCAAATTAGCTGTGTGGCTCAAACACGCGTTTTGCTCGCTACGCAAATAAAAATGTCTACCCTTGCGAAGGCAGAAAGGGCAGCTACCTCTAATAATATTATAAATGTGAAAGTTTGTGAGGATAAATGGATGGATGGATGTTGTTCCTCTTTCACGCAAAATTTACTGAACTGATCTGAATGAAAATTGCACAGACATAGTCTAGAATAACATATAAGATACTTTTAATTATCACTATGTAGACGATGCCGCGGTCGGAACCCAGTATGAAATATGAAACAATTATGTTCAAGTTAAAACCATTCCAGAACTTGGCAGAAAACATGAAATCCATTTAGAATCCATGAAATGCTACGCTACTTCTGAATATTTAGGTCAGTCTGTAAATGTATATACACTGGCCGAACCAGTAAATATTCGAGTATTATATAGAACATGTAATCGCTCGAATTTCTTTATAACTTCTCATACTAAGTCTCGAGTATCAGATCATATATCTAGTAAACATGTTTTGCAAGTTTTATGGTTATGAGCTATTTTATCTGTCTCGTCTTAAGCTGTTCGCCTTGGTATTTTGAATAGGTATTGTAAAATTTTTCTTTATAGAAACCTCAATTGGCGAGTCTTGCGTTTTGATTTCGAGTCAAGTTTTGATATATTTAGAAACTTTTTTTTTTCAATGTTTGTTTGCTTTATTGGTACGAAATTCACTGAACAAATTTATGGTACTTCTGTTGTATTTAAAGTTTTAGATAGTTTTGTTGATTAAACTAATTGAAATTTACGGTAGTTTTAATATAATTGTGGATGACAAGCTTATATTCGGCAACTTTACCGAATATAAGTATTATATGTTTACCTGTATCAAAAAATTTGGTTTATAAAAAACTAAAAACGTTCCAAAACGATTCTAGAATACTCTTGTTTTGAATTGAAACGATGACTAGATGAACGATTAGATTATAATATACGATGCTCGTGATCACAGTCAATAGTGTCTTTACCAAAGCTATCTATTGTCTCATGTTTACAATCCTTTAGTTTATTGTTCGTTTGTTTGTCTGTAATCTCCACTGTTAATACTGAAATGAGGTCATGCTGTACCAATGCACGATTATCTTTTGTTTGAGCTTTTTGTTATACCTACATTGTTTTTGGAACAGCTGCGCCAACTAATTCTGAATTTGTTGCTTATTTTTCCGTTGGATAAGTTGACGGGTGATTAATTTGCATTTTTTGTTCACGACCTGTAGTCAACAATTCCATGACGTTGTTATGTTAAAAATCCTCACGTTAAAGAGGGGAATTAAATTTTGGGTGATTAATTTTTGCATTTAATTTTCTGTGTTATCTGTCTGTGTCATCGTTATGCATACTAATATTTCAAATTACTTTTTCCTTTGTTTCCAAAATTGGCTTGATCAAAAATGTTCGTAGATATGAGCAATGAGCATTTTAACAAGCTTTTATTTAACTTGCAGTATAAGTTTGTATATTAGTAAGTTAGTATATTTGTTATGGGTCAAATCTTACAAGCTTAATTAGAATCATTTCCTCTTATACTACGGAGCTGAAATTTTTTATAACGCTTCCATCCCGATGATAATGCATTTTTATGATAAGCATGACCTGATATTATGTTCAGGAATGGCTCCAGACAAGGAAACTCCTCAAGGGCTATCAATAAAGTTACGAAATTTTGTATTATGTGTTTCTTTGTATCATGGATGTATTAGCTTGTGTTTTTAAATATTATTAATAAATATTGTTTGACAATTAAAATAACGTGGTAATCCTGACCTTATGTTGAGGCATCGTCTAGAATCTGTATTACATGCAGTCCTTGTAAATCTGTTGACTAGCTGCGAAGTTGTCGCTTGTTGTGCACATTGATGTTGAAAAAAATATAGGTGTTTTTATAACTTTTTTCAAATTCATACTTGGTAGAAGGAATACGAAAGTATTTCCGGACTTAGTAAACATGACTTCGTTTTATGAACGTGCTGACATAAAATTATTAAAAAGAGAAAGATGAAATGCAACTTAACATTTCCTAAGATACAAGTTGTATTTAACTTCAGAAGATTGGTACGAAGTTTATCATGAACACTAGTTTGAAACTAGTTTCTGCTATGGTTTAGCTCCTGCAGATACAATTCGTGTAGCTGTTACTGTTGTTAAATTAGTTTGTTGTAGGTCCGTTGGTTTAGCTCAACATACCACCAAAGTTATGTATCGTACTAGCCTCTAGATACAAACAAGGAAACACACAAGATCTTTTTCAAATGCTTACCTACTCTGGCATCCTTAATTTCATGAGGGAGTTAACAACCTTTCAACCTATTAAAGTAATTTGATTTATTGATTTTTGCTTCAATACACTATGCATTTGTCACCAAGCAAATAGCACGATTTACTATTGTAAGTTTTTAAAAATGTAGTGGTGCAAAAGAGTTAACAACTGGTAAAACATTAAAAAGTTTAATTTTCCTGTTTGTCACAGGTTGCTAGGCAACGGTTTATTATTAAACATTCCAGATCGAATTTGCACCGAGTATAGTTCTACATGATTTGATTATTATAGGAGGATTTGTAACTTTATATTTTTTGTTTTCGATAATTCGAATTATAAATTTCTTTGCCTTTATACATATAAAATGATTGATTCATTTATTAACATTATAATTATTTTTGCATCCAATATTTTTACCTCTCAAAAACAACTTGAACATTTCTATGTTAACTAAATAACTATATTAAAAAAGCTATAACGAAATGGGTTACAATGTAAAAATAAAAAAACTTTGGAAAATGTCATCCCCTAGAACGGAGTCAGGGGGTTTGAGCGAAGTGCGTAACACCATTGTCTTTAACCTTATGTAACTAACGAGCGAGTACAAAGACTTACGGTTCGACCAACCAGATCGACCAACGTGATCCCGTGACCCACTTCCGAGGGTCGTCGACCGTGTGACGTCACGCACCCCACCCCCGTTCCGGCACGTCACCCCGGGGGTGTAGCCGTTCGAGGTCATATGTTCGCCGTACCCCGACCGGTGCGGACGTGCGATAGCGAGCCGAATAATTGAGTTGTGAATTTTGTGTCCTCTGCTACGGAATGACGATTATAGGTATGGACGGTAGTTGGTTTTGTAATTATTTTGCGTTTTTTCTTGTCTTAAATTTTGTTGAGTTTCCAAAAACTATATATGTTTATGTAATTAGATAATGAAGGTCACAAATATTTCAGCTATTGTTTGAAAGGAATTTTGTTGTATCGGTGAAAATACGGTCAACAATTAATTTGAAATTTAATGTTTACATCATACTTTTACCCTATAGTATAATTGTGTAAAGTGTAGACCGTACAATTTTTATGTATAAAAAATAACTGGATATAGATTTTTTAAATAACTTTTATACTTAATATATACAAAAGACGTAATCATAATTTATTTTTACTTTCCACGGTCGTCTAATCCAACATTTTCCTTGGCGGTGTTAAGAAAGTGGCCTTGGTTACGCCACAACTTGTTAAATATTCGCCCTATAAGCAAATTGCCTTCCAATCTGTATTCATGTATTTAACCTTTGGAATTATGGAAATTGGTAACAAAGCAGCTCGCAAAGAACATGATTTATTCTTGGTTATAGTTGACAATTTCTTTTTGTGATTCTCTAAAAAGGAAATTTTGCCTTTACGTTTCTGTATTGATTCAACAGAATTTTATTGTGTTATGTAAATACCAGAACTAAAACGATTTGCTTTATTATGTACTAGACTGACTAAACGTATTGCCCAAACCTATCGAAAAGGAAGTATGAAACTTATTACAAGGTATCATTACGTAAGGTGACGATACATTAAGATTTCTGAAAGTTCTTCCCCTAAACCCCTCAAGGGATAAAATAGAGATTGAGTAAATCACTCGAATCGGTGTCAAATGCGTGTGTAATCTCTTTTCGGTTAACGTTTACTTTAGGTATTCCTCATGCAAGTTATTGCCGTACATTTTGAAGGAATCAGATTGCGTGAAAGCTATCGTATAAAAGATATGTCTAGAGCCGTAACTTTGTGTCTATGAATGTATTATCTTCAGAAATATTACTTGAATGTTTCGGTCATAACAAGGGAATGACGGTAATATGTTTTTACGACAGCAACGTCACGTTTCTCCGCTTGAAAGTCGGCTCATTAGAGGCTTCCTAAACCTAGATTTTTTTTGTACAAAACTCTGAAGTCTCTCTTACTAATCTGTTCCACGATCTTTGTTTTCCATAGCTTTCTATTGTCATATTCGACGTTGTATTCGACCTCGTCAAAAAAATATTGACTAACCGGTAGTTCATTCGTTACTTCTTTAAGTCACTTGTACTATGTTTGATAGTTAAATGTTGTTTTATATCTTATAACATTATTTTAATCCGCTGTTCAATAACAGACTAATGTCTGTCTCCAGAGTTATTAAAGAATAACAAAAATGTAATTAATAAAATTATTTGGGTTACTGCATAAAATAACCAGACAGACCTAAATATGCTTCGAATTCCAGTTAATCCAGTTTTGTTGATTTAATGAAAGCTGTTAAATGTAATTGGACAGAGTGCTCTCTATTTAATTAAAAGAACATTTCAACTAATGAACGAGCTTCGTGTCATAAGCAGGGAATATGAAATGCGACCTCAATGATTTTTCCATCTCGCTTACGTTCTGTAATGAAAGGGAGATTGCATCGCACGTCATAGCTTCGTGGCCCAGTTATGGGGTCACGCGAAACTGAATTATATACCCATTTCACTTGTGCAGGTTGTGGCACTTCCTGCGTCCGCTGAAATCGACCTACTTACTTGAGGATAAGGAGCAATTTTGCTTCTAAATTGAGTTCCGTAAAACAGGTGTAAGGTTCATTCTTCGAGGTCTATGACGTAGTGTGACGCCATGAATGATGTATTGAGCTGTGAAGTGTTGTCGATGTAGTTGTGTCTATGGTTTGGGGGGATACAAGGTTATCGAGAGCTCTTGAAATAGTCACGTTCTTATCCTTTACAATTGTCTTCTCATTGTCTATGGATTCATCATCGCAACCTGGTCCCACATTTGGGCTCGGTTCTTCCCATACTATTACTCAATGTTCTTTATTTTAATAATACTTTTTACAAATCCTTGCTCGTCCTGAAACCTTTTACACTTGCAGCAATTTCATGTCAAAGTCAAATCAATTATATGATGTAGGTTTTCATTACACTTAAGAACGTAATTTTTTGGAATCGTGTTATATTCCAAAAATCAGTAGTATTTCAAAAAGGTGCCATAATACAGAGAAGAAATAAGTTTCACGTGATTGTGGGTTTATTTTACACTATAAATGCAGTTTTCTGTTGAAATCGTCATCAATTTTGTAATTACTTCATTAAAGTGTTTCTAAATTAACTTATTTATCATAGCAATTAAAGAAGTCTTTTTTTATACGAACTTGGATTTATATATATTAATTGAGTTCTGTATAAAATATTTACATTTTTCCAGAATTTACTACATCGTAGCCAACTTCTCGCATAATTTTATGTTGTCTCGAACTATCCACTTTCCATAATTGGCAGCCTTTGCTTACTTACCATATTCGTATATCAGTATAGTAATATTAAGAATACAGTCCTTAGTTTTTGACTGTCCTTCAGTCGTTATATATCTTGAACTAGCATTATCCAGTGACTATGTTCGCGTGGTACACTCCCTCTCCATCTCCCCTTTAACCCCGTATCTTTAACCTACTCTCCCTTCGTCCCACACAGTATACAAAGTGTTATGCTTATGTCTTCTATAATGAGGGCCTTCCATCTCCCATTTCAACACCTTCAGGCCTTTTTTTGCGAAAAAAGTAGCCTGTGTTTTTCCTCAAGTTCTATTTTATTAGTTACAGCGAGTGACATTTAATTGCTTAAAACACACATAACTCCGAAATTAAAATTGTTATTTTCATGTTGTTACCGTGTAGAAATTGTGCGTAATTATAAGTTATTTTATCTCATTACCTACAATTATAAGTTCTTTTATCTCATTACCTACAATTATAAGTTCTTTTATCTCATTACCTATAATTATAAGTAATTTTATCTCATTACCTACAATTATAAGTTCTTTTATCTCATTAACTATAATTATAAGTTCTTTTATTTCATTACCTACAATTATAAGTTCTTTTATCTCATTACCTACAATTAT
>DWJZ01003415.1:0-17114 GCA_018249125.1 Asbolis capucinus
AAATCCTGATTGCTATTTTATTTTTATGATAAATAAATTTTAATCAGATGTAATCCTTCGTGGTGTTTACTATCAAATAACTTTGTAAATTGATATAGCGTATATGTTTTTTATAGGCTAAACCGATCAGAGTCTGACTCATGGATGTCAGTAGGAGCTCGTAGGGCTGCGCCCGCCGGCATACCTTTTGACAGAACACTACGTGAGCGAAGGTCACTTAGGTATGTATTCTTAATGTATTATATTTGTAGCACTTGGCTCTTACAAGTTTAAAATTGGCTCATTCAAGTTTGTAATATAGTTTCAGCCTCGAGTGCATAATTATTGTTGGTGAAAATATAATTATTAACTAAGTTAGTTTTTTGTTTTACATTTGTATTATTTACTTATTAAAAAAAATTCTTAACTATTTATTATAGAGTCAACTTATTTTTACTGTGGTGATAATGTACACCATAGTGTACAATTCTGGAACATTTTTTTTGAATATTTTAGTTTATTTTTTATTTTCAACTAAATTTAATAGTAATTATATTGATTGTCTCAGGTGGGGCCGTGTTCGAGGCGGGGCTGCGTGCCGCCGCGGTGCCTCCACCAAGACTCGGACCGCCCGCACCTCTCTCGATCTCACCCTGGACTTGCGCGCACAACACTCACGCTTGGCTGACTTGCGAAACGAGATCACGCATCTACAGCAACTGAAGAAACGGTAATTTTTTTAATGTCATAAGTAATCAAATGAGCTGAAGGGACACTTGATGGTAAGTGATCATCACCAGGTTGGAGTGTTACTAAAGCCTGCCTGCTAGGAAGGAAGTAATAGACCAGCATACGCGGGGAAGAGAAAGAACCAAGGGAAGCGGTACGTTGCCAAAACAACTGGAATCATAACTACAGCAACCCCAGATACACCAACAACATATCACTTCAGGACGGTAAACAGAAGTAGAATGGGGGAGATGATGCATGGAGGGGGGAAAAGAGGAGAACTGGCTCTCAAGCCCCCAGCTGGAATACCACGAATCGTTTGGCGGCTGACTCAAGTAAAAGGCTGGTAGCCTACCAGACGGGCTTCACAAAAAGATAATCCTTCCGTGAAGCCCCACAACCGAGCAGCTGACTTCTGTATGCCTTCTAATCCTAGAGTAGAAGAACCCTGGTAGACCAGCATGGGGATTGGGGTTTGTATTCTAAGTCGCCCTAATTAATTTATATTATTTCTATATTACATAGACACTTTTGGGTTCTACCGGACCGAATGGAAATACCTTTAGAAGTTACGCATCAAAACGATACACTTTTGTCTGTTTAGGTCGACCTTTTAAAATATATGGTTGGCTTTATCTACATATGTTTCATTAAAAGTTGGGATGTTGCACTGTCTGCAATTTTATTTATTTATTTTTTATTTGACATGCTGGTTGTGGGTTCCATTCCCACCCAGGTCAAACTTTTCTGTGATGAGCAAATTGTTTGTTCTGTGTGTCTAGGTGTAATTATTTATATAAGTATGTATTAAAAAAATTGTATGTATGTTTATCAGTTGTCTGATCACCATAGTACAGGGTAACGCTTAGGTTACGGTCAGATGGCCGTTTGAGTTGATCGAGGAATTGTATATTTATTTATTTATAATTTATTTGTACAGGTTGGAAGAAGCTTGTGCCCGCGGCGACCCGGCGGTGGCGGCGTGGGTGGCGGAGGATGAGACGCTGCGGCGGCTGGTGGCGGGCCCGGCGGAGGGCGGCGAGCGCGTAGCGCGTCTGCTGCACCGCACCTGCCGCGAGATATACCGTCTGCGGCGGTCGCGGCAGGGCGGCAGGAAACCTGACTTGGTCACCTTTAAGTAAGTTCTTATATTTTTATGGTGAAGATAGTATATATGTATACTTGGTGCAACTTCGAACCGGAATAAATATAAATGATGAATTTGTCCCTACGCAAATAGCATGACTTACAAGTAAAAGTTTTTAAAAATGTAATGATACAAAAGAGTTTACAACTGATAAAACAACAAAATTCTTCTGTTTCTCACAGGTTGCTAGGTAACAGTTTGTTACTAAATATTGCAGATCGAATTTGCACCCGGTTGCACCATAGATACATATATATATAATATTAAGCACTTAACTGACGATTTTGGCATTAAACAAAAATATCTACTTAGAAATTCTCTCCTCGGGTTAGAAATATAAACAAAAGTTAATACGGAATTATAAGGATTTGTATTTAAAATACATAAATATTAATTATTGTAGATATCAAATTTTAATTAGAACAATAATGAGATATCTCAAATTCCAATCTCAAATCAATCTTCTAATCGATAATAAGTGTCTACCTCGAGGTAGAATCTCACGACGATAAGTAATTCTTCCGAATAAATATTCTTTATTTCTTTCTTTCTTCCTTATTCTTAAAGGGTGCAGTAAAAATTCTTACACTACTTACATACAAAAATGTACAGATACAAAGGCATATTTAATGCTTAAAGCATGTTTGTTTGTATTGTTTTTTTAAGCTGAAAGTAAGCTGGTGTTGTATATCGAGATTCTTGTCAGATATTTTTGTTTTTTGTTATTATAATGTGAAGTTGAACATGGTTTTTTGAAGTTCTTAAATGTATCTTGAAGCGATTCGTTGGTTTCTAAAATTTAAGATCCACATAAGTAAAATGTTTATTCGTACTATTTCTTTCTCAGAATAATTTGTACTAATAAACTGCTATTTCAACAGAGAAAAGATGGCGTTCTTCACGCGCACCAAAGCTACAGTGCCAGTCCTGCCTGACGAAGAAGACATCCTCTCCGAAGATGACTGGGAAGAAGAGCTAGAGGAGAGAAGGACGCCCGACGGCAGGTCCTCTAAGACCTCGTACGAGCTGAGACGCGAGGCCTTGACTCAGAGTCAGGAAAAAAGCGAGGAGAGTCAGCAAAAAGTTATCGAGTGCAAGAACCCCTGCCTCAACCATCACGAGAAAGAAGACCAATACCAACAAAAACCAACGGATGACGTAACGGTAACGGAAGATACTAAGACTGAGGATGTGAGGTATGACTTTGTCGTCGACAGAGTTTTGGGTGTCCAAGTTTGAATGGTTGTTTGAAAAGTTGTTGTTTAGATGTAAGGGGTGGTTCGTTTGTACGGGAGTTCTCTATGGCTGATCATTGATTTGACGGTTGGATGTGATACTAGGCTGTCTCGTACGTCTGTACTTGCTGATTTTGTTCAAATTAATGCCTCATACGTAAATTGTTTGTATTTTTACAACAGTTATCCCATTTTTATTTAAGGACAGGATTTATGAACAAAAATTAATTACATTGATTTTTAAACCGCGACTTTATTGATAAATGTTCACTATTATTAGTTTATTTTGTAATAAAATAAAAGAGAAATGCTATCTAGTCAGCAAGTACACGAGTGGGGAGTATGAAAACGGCACCATAAAATGATTTTTTTAAACAACATTTACTGTGATTACTATTGCCTATTGAGATTTCTGGACTGAAGACTGAAGTGAAACATTTTTAATCATATTATGTATTCGTATTGGTTTAATATATTTAACACCAGAACTCAAGTTTACGTACGTGCAAATAGGGTGCCATAAGAGTTCAGTAAAAACTTTCAACTTGTATATTGTATACATTAATATATTATGTACAAATTCGTGCCTTAAATATTTGGTGCCTTATTGTGTTCGGCTAACGTGCCATAGAGCGGCGAGCGGTAACATCGTTAGGTACAAAATAGAGTATGGAAAGTCACAAAATATATGCCAAACATTTTAAGTAATAAGCTACTAACAGTGGGACTATTTCACTTGTAAATAAATACGTAATGTCTACATCAGACCCACCGGGATAGTTCTTCTGTATAGAGTAAATAGGAAGTGTTGTAAAATGTATAGAAATCCACCGAATATGTAGGACTTGACAGGCCAAAAAGAATGCTTTGTATATAACGGCTTCGGTAGAGTCAGGACTCGTGGGTGATCTGTGCATTTGTAGTACTATGGGTCAACACAGCTATTGTCGAATGGACGCTATTGTAGTCCCTGAACAAAAGTGTATAAAATCTAAAATGCTGTGTATTTATTATGACACGGGGTAAACTTTGTGTAAAAGGGCCAACTTTGAAAAGGCCACGTGAAAAGTGTTCAACGAAATCTAAAAGTTTGGTTAGTGAATAAATGCGTACTTTTTTATTTAAAAGTATCGCAATTTATCTCTACGCTGATCGAACTAGATTTGAAAAGTTTTGAACTTTTTAATGTGGCCTTTTCATATGAATTCAAGTGTGGCTCATTGTACCTGCCCTTAAAAGTTATTCATTCCTGGAGAATATTTATAATCGGTGTAGTGCGGGCGCTAAATATTTGCAACGTGCAATATTGAACGTAATTATTATATGTAGATTATATTATTCCATGTAACGCCTTGTCGATGTTAATTGTAGTAATTTTATTTTCTTTTTAAATTAAGTGTGGATGGATGGCGCATAGACAAGGCATATTGTAACTATTTGATCTGAAATTGTACTGACGAGTGTTCTCATATATCGTCAATGAATTGGATGAAATTAGTTAATATGATTAATGTTATTGTACATTTGTATATTACTATTATTTTCTCTGTACATAATCTGAGATTAATAAGCTTATCAGCATTCTGATTTTGACTATTTTAATTATTAATAATATTTAGCGTTAGTTGATGTTAAGTATTTTTATAACAAAGCAATAGTCTTGTAGTTGACCTAGTGTATAATGTTACATTTTTGTAAAAAATGTATATTTTATATAAACATTTATGTGAAGTTTATACATAATTTTTTGTAATTGTTATGCAGGTGAATTTGGATTTGCCAAATTAATATAATTTGTTTTAATTCTTCCAATAAAGAAAGGGATTATTATATTTTGTAAAGATGCCAATACTGACGATAGAGGTTGATATGAATAAAAAATGAAAATAAAAATTATAAATTAATATTTTCTTTAATTTTTTACGTCCTTACTTCATTTACATCATAATTATATAGACACAGAATTCATTTATTCAATTCCAGATGGTCACATAATTAAAGACTTAGTCTTATGTTTGATTTTAAAACGGATTCCGTCACTTTACCTGATAATGCATTAATAATACTTTTGGTGTTGCTAATAGGGTTGCCAACCGTACTGTTTTTTATAGTATTGTACAGTATTTTGGGACTATTGTTGATGAAGTGTTGAAGAAATATATGGTACACGAAAATATATTTCAGTACAATAAATCTATATACGATTTAGCAACACTAAAATTAAAAATAAAACGTAATTTTTGCGAAAGAAATATTTATATAAACGATCTACTTTTTAGTCTTTCAACAATATACTAATCTTTAAGCATTCTATATTTTTACAGCTTATGTTAAAGAAATACTACATTCTAACAAAAAAAAGTTGGCAACCCTAGTTGCTAATGTCTATGAGCCATTGTAATTACTATCAGGTGACCCGGCCACTTATACATCTAGTTAGGGCAAAAGAAAACAGCCTTTACTATGAAACAAAGGTTATGCTATTATGAATGGAATTATATCCAAAAAGATTTTGCTGCACGTTCGATGGTCTTTTGGAAAGATAAAAATTAATAAACTCATAAACACTCATTACTGACTGAATCCGTCCAGCGTACTCTGGACTTGACATCAGAAATAACTGCCTATAAATATGAGACATGATTATTTGTCTCAGTAGCTTCATAAGCCTTACTTAATTAATTTCGTACATATTGCATTAAATTCATAGGATAAATAAACATAATTGAAAATTCAAAATGTGTTTATTACACGAACTGTGGCCGGCACTAATATCAGTATGACATTTGTGGGTTGGTTATAAAGTTTTCGCACGACATAAGTTTATTACCATTGTTTAAACTGAGTGTAAAAGGTACTCACGATTATAGTCGTTTATATCGAGTTAATAGACTTACCGTGATCATATTCCACCGATCAATGTTTTCGCACGACATAAGTTTATTACCATTGTTTACACTGAGTGTAAAAGGTACTCACGATTATAGTTGTTTATATCGAGTTAATAGACTTACCGTGATCATGTTCCATGCAATCGAAATATATCACCACAATCGTGAGCACTTGCTACACCTAAAACTGCAAACTTGTTAAGTCAAGAATCGTCTTCTAATCGTTGTGTGCTAATAAAACTTTCTGTATAACAATTAAACTATTCACTATAGTTTCTAACAAAAACGAACTACAATTTGAGGCTATAACTCGGGTAGGTAAATCGCTGGTGTTTTTAACGCTATAGCTAGGCAATCAAATTTCTTAGAAGCGGTTATATAAGGGCCGGCACGCGACGCGCCAATCTTACTAGCATCGCTAGATTACCCCTGCCTCTACAACCCACGCTACTGTGCTGTTCAAATTAATTAAATATGCTAAGTTGTTGCTTACACGCACTCGGGTGTACGCAGGTTACAAATACGTCTAGTGTCTAATGTATTGTTTTGTTAGGTTTCCGAATAATAAACTAAAAAAATAGGACTTAAAATATATTATACTTGTATTGAATAGCATTACCTAGCTCAATTACCTATGCCCTAGGCGGAATTGTATGTGGAGAGGAAAATACGTCTGTCTTAGGAACAGATATTTATATATTACATCAATATCTTATCGGGAAAGTTCTCTCTGTTTATGTGAAGGAGCTCTGTTATAGACCCAGTCTAGGTTAGACTGCAGGTCCGCCTAATAGTATTGGACGAGGAGTTTGAATCGTGATGTTTGATTGATTTTGAAAGTTTGATGATTAATAAACTGGGCACGTGACGATTTTAAGATTTTATACCTGAAATTAACAGCAATGTATTTTAACCTAAGCATTGCTATTAAGTTATTTATGTCTTAAGTCATTTTTAACGTAATTAAATATATGATACATTATCTGTAATATTATTAAAGTTCTTTTTCATCTGCTCCTTTGTCGGCTACCGTCGAATTATCAAAAAGTATATTCTAAATAGGTAAGTGATTTTCCCATTTCCATACGAATAGACAATTATCTAAAAGGATGGTTTCATTCGAAATAAGTTGTATCGTCATGACAAGTTTGTAATAAAATCTAAAACAACGCACTGTTATTGGTCGTATGGGCAGTAGAGTGGCCGCACGCCATGCCGCGCAGGATACGGCGCCATAATCCACACCTTAAGACGGTAGGGTAGCTAATGTCGGATTACACGTAAAAATCCACACGTAATGAGAATTAAATTACGTTAATTATCTTAGTAGACGTAGACGAATAAACAAAAACAATAATATTACTAATATTATAAATGCGACTTTTGTATGAATGGATGGACAAAACAGTTTCTGCATATGGAAAACATCTAACTAAATGTCCATGTCTTCATCGCCATTTACCATTAGACGGAAATATAGTAGAAAAACCACACCCCGAGAACATACATTTATCTGTCACATTAAAACCCTGGATGGGTATTGAAACGAAAAGCTCTTCTTCACAGACAGTGTCATTATTAACGAGGTTAAACTTACAGGGTCTTATCCTTACTAATGCGAAAGTAGCCCGTCGATCGATCTGTGATCTTTTCACGCTTAAATGATTGATCTGATTTCGATCAAATTTGTGACAGAGATAGAATCGAAGTGAAGGAAAAACAAAGGCCACCTTTATCGCGAAAAAATACTTGAAAGGGCTGAAATAGGGGATGGAAGTTCTTCATGTACGTAGAATTGTAGTTTACTAACGTAACACTTTGTATTCATGCACTAGATGTGGCGTTGATTTCAGTGGGTGAGCGTGTTTTGGTTGAAGTGTATATTAATCTAGTTTATAATAATCTGTAGGTATGTAATGTTAAGAAACTACGTTAATACATACTATAGTAGCAGCAATATCTTGCTAGGAGCATGAAGACGCATTTTCCTTTTTGGAACACGCTTGTGACGCAGTATGGCCAAATAAGGAGTATCCAGCCCGGAAGAGGCCGCATGCGGTGATTGATAACAGTCTCGGAGGAATGAAAAAGTTGATTCCCTTTGACGGTTGATACGAGTAGATCGTGCCTATCACGGCAGCCTGTTTTTATAGATGTCTGAGTGTCAATACATTTAAGTATTTGCTATTATTATTAATTAATTGTAAGTTTTTTAGTATTCCTTCCACGTATTGCCATGAAATGTGTCTCTCTTCTTCTTTCTCCACCTAAATTTTAATATCTTTCTTTCTTCTGTCACTTGTCCTGGAGCGAAATGTAGTTTGTGCGTCCGGGTTTCTTAGAATTATTATATTGACATACCTACCTACCCGCTGGTATTCTGTCTTCGTCTTTTCCGTGCGTGCGTGCATCTTTTCTTTCTTTGTAGACAACGTGTTAGTGACACCCCAGCGTGATGTTGCATATATCCATGGGTCACGGTCTTCACTTACTATCGTATGAACCGTCTGTTTGTTTACCTATTTAGACAAAATTAAAGCTATTTATTTATTTAGTTGTTTACATAACATAATTTTGATTCTTTGCGATAAGTTGAGTGAAATACAGTAGAGTTGTTAGAGTGAGAAAGTTCTTTTCCTATATAAAAGTAGGCGTTGCTTTAGTCGTAGTATAATTTGATAATTTATCATTAACGAGACCATTGCTCAGCTTTATTTATATTTCCGATAATACGTCAAAATCACGTTCATTACGCACATTATTTATTCATATTTTTCTTCGTCCATTCTTTCGTGACCGTTCCGTGGTTCGTGGTCACCATTAGTGTTCTATATTTACAAAATATGAATTAACTTTTTAGGTCGATCATTAGTCATGTAACAACGGCTGTTGCATTATTTATAAGGTGTATTTTGGGGAAGAGATTAGTTCGTCAATAAATAAATTGGGACAACTTAAAGTGACCACCACTTTCGAATCGAATCGAAGTAAGTATTATTACTGATAAAGAGATCAAAAGATGTTTTCAATGACGATATCTGGGGCACGGTAGTGACCCGCCAAGGTGAACGTGCGAAGCGTGGAGGCACTCTTTTCTCGAAGCGTTTCGTCTAATTTTTGAATCCTCATATGTTAGGATTGGATTATACCAGGTAAATAAAATTCACAAGATAAGAAGCAGTGAACCTATTAAGCATATAAATTGGGTAGCCATCATACTTTAGGATTTATTTATTCTAAAAACGCAAATTTCGTCACAGTACGCTGACATTTGGTATGTTATTATTACAGAAAAAACAGAAAAAATATAAAACTTGGAATTTTTACCCCCCAAACCGGGCTATAAAACTCAGGCAATTAAAAAAAGGTGGATGGAAATTTGTATGACACTTTTGAAAATTTTGAACTTAGGGGCCTGACAATTGTTATAGGGACTTCTTGTTATAAATAATGTAATACATGTTTCAGAATTCTTAAGAAAAAGAAAGGAAATATGTAAAAAATAAAACGATAAACCCCATTTATACTCTTGAAAGTATTTTTATAATAATGTGTACCTAATGTTGCTATTGGTGATATTGCTATTACGATTTTCAGGTGTTGATTAACTCGCTGTTTTCTTGTACGGGATAATATTATAAAAGGAGACTTGTGTTTGTTTGTAATAATAGACGATCTAAAAAATCTCGATCCATTTCAGAATTCCTTTCACCAATATGTTCACGGGAATTTTAAAAGTGACATTTGTTGTATACATATACTTGTATAATCACTAGCTGATCCAGGTGACCTTGTTGTGCCGTACAAATGATTAACTTTTACCTGCAATCCCACCGGAATCAAACCATGTATGGTATAAAAAGTATTCCTAGAGTAACCCCGTTGTAAAGTCTATAGTTGTGTCAAATTTCAACTAAATCAGCCCACTGGCTTAGGAGGTTTAGTTATATTAATTTTAACGCGCAATAAGCCCCTGGAAATAAAGCCTCATATCTTATTCCTCCTATTTATTATTTATACCCTCCTCAGTAAATGGACTACACAATATATAAAGAACTTTTCAATTCCGACCAGCGGTTCCTGAAATAGGCGTATTCGAATGAACAAACTCTTCAGCTTCATAATATTAGTATGGGTAATAAAACTATTCTATTTCTGTTAACCGAAGGTGATAATAGACGCGAAGCTGAAACGTTAACGTAAACGGTCGAAAAACCCTTAACTTTTGTTGCTTACAACTGCGGACGCAGTCGGTAGCAGGATCGGTGACCGTTAGTTGTAAAAAAATCATGAAAGCTTCCGTGCCTCGAAGGGCACGTAAAACTATCGGACCCAGTTGTTGTTGTTAGATAGCAATTATTAAGCCATTTCGGCCATGACGGCATAAGAACTTCCGACAGTTGGGTTGGGTACTAACCCCTGACTAGAGTTTAATTAAACTTATAAAATATCTGGGCGTCTAATGAACGTATTTTTTGACACAAAACTGCTGTAGCATTTATTTGGTATTAGATACTTTGGTGTTTCGACGAGTGTGGTTGAGAGAGACAACGGGATCGATTAATGAAATCCCTAGCAATCGTTTCTTGTAGTGGTTCGAATACGATTGCACCTCAAGAAACACACATACGGAAATGTTCTCAATTTACGCAGAAAATATTAACCCTTACAACTTATTTCCGTCAATATCAATTTTGTGCATGTGTGGGTGCACGTTGCATTTTAAGGTGAATATTATACTATACCTATTTGAAGTTATACAGAAGTAACTTGCACCTATCTTGTTGATACGTCGTACTTGAATGTTTAATGAGAAACGAACAGAAATAGACGTGTCAATAAGTTGTTTGATGATTTATGACTTAGATAAAATATTCATAATCCATATCATTAATTAGGTAGTTGCTTGTACGTCAAATAATCTATTTTAAATATAACTGACTTGAAAGGACATGTCCGTTTGTTGATGTTAACAACAAGGCATAGTGGTTTGACAGGTAACAATACTGGGGTTATGGATGCTTATCGATTATTCGAAAGTTAGTTTGTATGTAAATTAACGACAATATTTTCCTGGTGGATTATATGGTTAGTAAGGAATTTGATGAAATGCTTAAAAATTTGACTCTTAGATATTCTTAAGATTTACTAAATCAAAGTGTTCATAGATTAGTATCGATTGTCGTGATTGAGTTAAGTTGGTAACAGAGGGCGCGGTCGAAAAGAGGATGTGTGATTATTAGTGGCAAAAAATTTTGGAATGCTTTGAAAGATTTTTTTACCATGTATAAGTTAGCGCTTGACTACGATCCCTGATGGTAAGTGGCGATTAAGTATTTGATGGTAAAGCGTATTAAGGTAGTAAATGCGAATTTACTCTTGGCTTGTATTTAGAATTAATTACAATGTAAAACATTTACATTGTAATGTAAGACATTTACATTGTAATTAAACAGAAACTCAGACACGGGTAACTTATTCCAATCCTTCGCAGTACGGTAAAGAAAAGACGAGGCGAAGCGCGTCGTTCATACTGGCGGAATGTTAACGACGAAGGAATGGATGCCCGTCGTGCGTCGGCTCGTTCGATGATGGAGTGGGGTTGGAGAAATTAAATTGTGCAGTTCCTGTGCACACTCTCTAAAGTGTATTCTGAAGAAGACCTGGAGAAGTTATTCGACAGCAATGTAAAAACATTTTGAAAGCCATAATGCTTAACATCCAACACTTGAATTGGCCACCAAACCCTTCAGAAATTCGCAATATACCAGCCCTATGGGGTATGCTCTAGGCCTTCTCAGTACGAGGAAAAACCCGTGTTCAGTAATGGCCATCAATAGTTTGAAGCTATGAAGCCAATCCGCTTATTGTGGTTTTTCTCCTCTGTCAACTAGGTCAGGTTCTGGAATAGGACGAAAGACTGTATCGCCACTTACCCATAAGGCGGGATTGTAGTCAAGCGGTAACTTATTTAAAAAAGTAGACTCTAAAAATAACATGACAGTAGCATAAAGATGTACGAGTATAACTGATATTATCTTTTTGTGAAGCTGAAATTTTTCCCGTACAAATTTTTGCAAATTAGTATGGTAATAATTTCAGATCGAAATTGCGCAGAGTGTTATTTCTGATAGTTCTTAATTCTCTCCATCGTATCCTAGATCCTCAGTGATGAGGAGAAATATTTTTGGCGGCCAATAATATGTTAACTACAGTCAATCAGTATCAGTAAAGTCTCAATTTGTGTATTATACCTCCCGCCGCCCGTCTCTTTGGAATCCCTAAACCGTTTTCTTAGTGAGGCGAATAATGTTTTGGAGCAAACTGACAAGGTTGTTATCATAGGTGATTTTAATTTGAGTTTTATTAACTGGTCTTGTAGCTTAGATGTATCGTGTTGCGTACCAGCAAATTATAATTCTAAGCTTGCCTTGGTATTAATCGATTTTATATCCACTAACAATCTAAAATAAATAAATGGAGTACCTAACATAGATGCTAAACTATTAGACCTGGTGTTAACCGATTGGAATGAGACAGAAGTATTAAAATGTCCAAAGGCACTAAATAAAACCGACCTTAAACATCCCCCGTTGGTTATTTCCTTGACTGACTGTAAACCCAAACTTCTCAAACCATCGTTATGTCCACGGTTCAATTTCTTTAAAGCAGACTACACTAAAATTATACAACATCTGAAACTATAAAACATCTTTGTCAAAGATAGACGAAATGGCAACGCATCCATTCCATCAGATATGTATTTATGTGATCGTGTGGCAAAAACAGGACAGGAAATTGCTTTACATGTAAAGTTTGTGTGTAACGCTGTTGGTGTGTAAATAAATAAATTATGACTTGCTTAGGTGAAGGAAAATATTGTGAGGAAACCTGCACACCTGACATACTTCATAAAGTTCTCAAAGTTGTGTGAAGTGCAGCAGTCCGCATTTGGCTAGCGTGGTGGACCAATGATGGTCTGTACCCTCACATTGTGAGTGAAGACAGCTCAGTTATGGGTCAATTATGAGACACAATATTAAAGCCCAACCAAGTGTCGGATATTATTATGCCACGAAGGCTTCCGTCAAGCTTTAATTAATGCAACAACAACAGGAATCTAAGAGTTTGTGTACCTTGAAAAGCACAAAAACCAATCAAAATTTTTTTTTCACTAACCCCGTTGTATTAACCGTGCTTAATTTCACTGATAACTTATCAATACAATCCACCCGGCTATGAAAGAGCCATTAATTTACAGACAAATTATAATCGAAACGGTGTTGATTTGATGGAACCGGTCTGTCACGGTGAAATTCAAGATGCGATGTCACACCTGGTGGAGCTTTCGCCACGACACGACACGATGCTTATATAACGCTCAGAGGTCTCGGTCAGACAATGACCTGAGGCGGAATCTATCACAGTTTGTCTGGTGAATTTCACAGTCGATTTGAGAGGTTGGGATTTTTCTGATGTATTGTTCTCATATATTGACGGAGATAAAAGAAAGGTGCAATAGAGCAAAAGAGTAGATAGGCCGTTTGATTGTAAGCAATAACTGCTGCAAATGGATGTTAGTAAAAACAGGCTAAGGTGTTACTAACGTGTTACCGGTCAAGTAAAAATTGACGCTTATTGCAACATCTGGAGGCTTTGCATGTGGAGAAGACAAAAAGGCATTACTTTGTAAAAAAAGTTGAGCCGATAATCATACTCAAACTGGCTCATTTCAAATGGCAATGACTTGCACAGCTTGTAGATTCGTAGTGTACGCCACACGCACACACATACACACACGCATGCACATACATTAACATATACGGAGAGCTCATAGTTCAAGCTTCCGTACCATGTCCTACGCTGAAGCAAGTGATACTTTGTATTATGCCTAAGCCTATAATTCTTACTTAGAAAGATCTCCTTATTAGAGTAACTACCATTGAGATTAGGTATCTTTAGGGAAAATTTTTCCTCAAAAATATCATAATCAAAGAGATCTTTTTGGATCTTTAAAGATCTTCTAGCTGCTGCCAGAAAGTATGGATTTCAAAATTTGCCAATTGTAACCTACAGCAGTAGGAGGCATTGCTTCCAGATTCATCATCTCAACCCATCACTGCCCACTATTGAGCGCGGGTCTCTTGTCTGGATGAGAAGGTTAACGCCATAGTCCACCACGCTGGCCAAGTGGGAATTGACAGACTTCACACACCTTTGAGTTTTTGCAAACACCCGCATGCAGGTTTCCTCACGATGTTTTCCTTCACCGTAATAGCGAGTAACATTCAATTGAATAAAATGCATATCAGTCCGAAAAGACGGAAGTGCACGCCCTGGGATTTGAACCCGAACCCCCCGAGTGGTAAGCCGAATTCTTAACCACTAGGCTATCACCGCTTCCAGATTACTGACTATAAATAATCAGATTATTTATCAAACCAGCTTCAACGACCAACTGCCCATTACTACCTAACGATAACGAATAAGATATATGTGCAGTTCTAACTACCTCAGCTATCTGTTACCAATATAACTACCGACTCAAGTTGCTTGACGTATATACACGTTCAGGCTATCAGATTTCTAATATAATAACATGTTTATTCAGATTACTGAAACCTAAACAAGACATTCGATATATTAATCAAACTCTTAGCTATTGTCGACGTATTATGAAGGATCATGCCTTTTGACAGCTGTCAAATGCTTCTCGCTGCGCTTTGCAATTGATTGGCGTCGATAATCGATAAGTAATAGAAGTCATATGTCTGATTTCTCTATTACTTTTAAAGCAGAGCATTGAAAGGCCGAGCCTTTCATCGCAAATCCTTATCAGCTTTCTAGTCTAATACGATTGAATTCACGTCGTCTCCCTCATGCATATTAAAGAAAAGCGAGACGGCAAAAAAGGATTTACAAGCCAAACAGCTGTTGTATTGTGAAAGTATAGAATGGAAGACTGCTCCAATAAGATTAAAGAGGATTGAGTAAGTTATTGCTAAATTAGTTCATGCCAATATTTCGCTAAAATTGACATCTGTTATATTGATGTGATGAAATAATGATGTGACTATAGATATGGCGTAAAAATTATGCTTCGTTTAAATGGCTGAGTAGTTAGTAATTTTTGCTCAAATTTCGGCTTAAAATTACTGTACGGATGCATACTTTCACCGCACGGATATATTTTTCTTCATCCGTACGGTTACTCTCATCTCAAAACTGGTTCATTATCTATAACACCTAGTAGCAGAATTATAAGGAACGGTTCAATTTACTTCATTCTATTTTTTTACAATCGTTCACTATTAAAGAACGCAAAGGATTTCAAATTTGGAATCATTAAATAAATTAAAAAAGAAAGGAAAATATTTAAAATCAGCATTTATTATTTATTGTTTCTGTGTTTCTAAATTCGCAGATTCGAATTTCGAATGTGTTAATAATATTAGGTTTTGGACGCATGTTTTCTTTTTTTTTGAGTACCTGTTACTAGTTATATTGCCAGTCATGAAGTACCGTTTTTGACTTATCCTCAATAAACGCGTGTTTAATTAAATGACTTTTTATTACTTGTCGATGTCAGTTGAGTTTATTTAAATGATAAAAAATATTATTGCTCACCAGTAACAGCGGCAATGGCACGGTTCTCCGCCAATTACGTGCAAAGGTCATTGTGAATTTCACCATCTTTTGTCGCATTGAAGCAACATCTGCAACCGTTAGTTTTCAAGTTTGTTTTAAACGTAGAACGTTTCAAAACTGTCTTACTGTTTCTAAGTGTTTTTTTGCATGCCATCAACGTAGAAGTTTTAAATTTTTTTGATTTTTTTTATTGTATTTCGTGGTTGTGCATTTTTAACGTGTGACATGAAATAGACGATATCTTTTAAATGTCCACAATTATATATAGTTAAGGTTTGTTGAAGTATGAAATGGTATAATTGAGGTTCGGATAATTAAGTTTCTACTTTATATCTATATTACTATTTAAAATAAAGGAACGCGCCTGCATTTACGCCCGCGTGATATATTGATGATAAGTACCCTATGTTATTCTAGATTATCTACATATGTCTATGCCAAATATCTTTAAGATCGATCCTGCAGGTTTTGTGTCAAAAAGGAATCACACCCATCCATCCATTCATCTATCCATCCTTTCATCCATCCATCCATTCAACCATCCATCCACTAATCCATCAATCCATCCATCCATCGGAAAAACTATTCGCATTTATAATATGAGTAGTACAGGGTTAGTAGGCAAAAAAAATTATATACATCATATCATAAACGATATATAACACATAGGTATAACAGAAGCTTATTGATGACTCAACACTGTGCTTCATCGTGATCTCCAAATGAGGACTGTTAACTGACCTCTTACAATAAGAAATGGAAAGTAATACTAACTAATAACGGTATAGAGTAGTTTACTAGAGATGTACTTTCAGATTTATCTGTTCTGAATAGGGATGCCACTTCTAAAATCTGTTAATAAGAAACGTGAATAAGAAACGGATTTCGGAGCTTATAAGCTGGACGTTTGGACATATTGTTTTCTAAGTTACTCAATTGTATAAAAAGTAGTTTTGATGGTTAATATCAATCGATTATCAATCAAAACCAAAAACTTTTACCTGTGAGCAAAACCTGGACTACAAAGTTTGTGTTTACAATTCCGCTCGGACGTCCAGCGGACAGCTTCTGAACTAGGATAAATTCGGGAAAACTCTCACAGATGGCAACCCTATTCTTGAACCGCATTAATATAAAAGAATCCTATTTTCTCTATTTTCTGATTCCTATATAATCCCAATGTAGAATGTTCTGAACCCACTCACTTTTTACTGTTCTCATAGAAACAAAACAATACAAAACAGGCCAGTGTTGCAAGATACGATCGAAACTTCAAAATACAAATCGTGCTATAACCAATTTCAAACAATATTTCAACAATCATTACATTTCATGCTTTATTACATGGTAATAAAATCGATTTTAGATTGGTTTGAAATATCTCATTTGCGTCCTTGCTCTCTCGTGCAGCGGTAATTTGGACCGACCCTTAGTGATGATGAAAACATGATACGTGCAGCGTCTGTGGATAAGGAAATGTTTCAC
>DWJZ01003416.1:0-17112 GCA_018249125.1 Asbolis capucinus
AATATCTCCTTTGATTTACGGTTTGTATTCTGCTTGAAATAATATTAATTTAAATTATTAACTATAGTTAGAACAGTGTCGTGCGATTTTGCTGCAAAATTCACTCTGTAAGTATGTAGCCAAATAATAGTTCAACTTCAAAATACATTCTCGTATGTGACTTAACGTATTCGTCTCGGGAAGTCCCTTGTAGAAATTGTTTACTACATGTAGAAAAAAATGTAATATGTTTGATATGCTGGGAAGTGGCCAACTTTGGCCATTAATGTCAATAACACCAAAAGGATGATCGTTGGGTTTGCGTTCATGTGTTTTGTCAAAAATCAAATTCACATAATTTATAGAAGAAAATAACATGATATTAACGACACTGTAGTCAGGGTACATGTTAGTGACTCTGTTCTTAACGCGTGAGGCCCAGGAGACATACTATAATTACTTGACAGATTTATATTTGTTATTAGGGTAAGGACGTTTTTGATGACGTGTATGTTGTACATGCCATCTGAGTATTTGTTTAAAAACACTAACCCCTCAACATTGCATTGGAGCAGTGTGGTGTATGTTCTAGGCCTCCTCTGTCATGGACACTGAGCTCAGTAGTAGGTTATTAAGTGGTTAAGCCCCGCACGCCCCTAAGTCTCTTACGGTATGACAATTATGAAAATAATAATATTAATGCGTCATAAATACTTTTAACAAATGCAATAGAACTTCCTGCAGGGTTTGACAAACACGTGCATTGTAGGGACCTATAAGCAAAAAAATAGCGGTATAAGTACGATAAGAATACGAATAAAAATATAGTATGATAAGAAGACTTATAAAGAATATGAACAATATATAGATATGTGCCTTTTTAAATATTCAACTATTTGGAATTTTAAAACAGTGCCACGGTAGGTAGTATCGATCCATTCAAGAACGCAGTGACCTCGACACAATTAAAGTTTCTGCAGAACAGTATCTGCATTTTCCTTATGTTTTTTCCGTACTACTCAACGTGTTTTCTTTGAAAGCAAGATACAAAATAAAATTATATTTATATTTTTAATTCTATTTTAGTATTATTTTAATTCAATCATGTGCCCAGTAATTTTTACGAGATAGTAAATTTGTTCCCGATTTCTTTAATTAGTAACGTAAATCCAGATATACATATAATTTCCTGAATAAATAAGATTAAGTTATTGATAGTTTTTTATCGTAACTGCGGTAAAAATTCGCAATTATTACTAATTCATAAACATGGCCTACATATAAAATGTCAAATTTCATCAGTAACTGGTCTACTGTAAAACTTCTGATTATTATTTATTGTGCATTCTTTTCTTTTTTTTTTTTAAATATAAAACGTTAGTTTCATGTTAAAGATTCAGGATTATGCTGTTACGGGTACTCATGATATACGTTTTTTGCGCCGATATTTCGACCCAGTTGCATGGATCATGGTTCCGGCTGAACTGCGGTGGCGATGAGAAACTTTTGACAGGTTGACAGATGACAAATGGATGACACTTGACTAATACATTAGTCTGTCTATTTTGTATCTAGTTCGTTTTTGTGTTTTGTTTACCATATCACGACACACTAAACTGACGACATCTTGTTTATTAGCAGTTATGACTTTTTGGCGTTAACATAAACCAACCACTGGATTCCAAGTTTGTGATAATTTGAAGCCGTCCTCCCTATTAAAGTTTTTGGGGTGAGTTTTATATCTATCGCCTCTCATACTAACCGCGGTATACTAGATAGTGGCACTCTGTGGAGATGATTTGAGGGTTATAAAGTTCTATACAGTGGTTGGTACCCGGATCAAGATGTTCTGCCATCGCAGATTCTTCCTGACTGCTGTGATATTTCCTTTTGTGCGCTGCGCTATGGACCGTTTAGTTTGTCCTATATAACAGCGGCCACAACTACAGTCTACTTTGCATACCCTAGAGTACTGGTACGGTATTTTGTCTTTGGGTGAACATAGAGGTGGTTACTTTCTTACATGGCGTGAAAACTGTTTTATGTTATATTTTTTATTTAAAATCCTGCCAATTTTGTCTGTTACACCTTTAACATAAGGATGGAATGCAGACTGCCTTTCAGCTGTGCTGGTGGTAAAGCTTGTTCTATGTAGTTTATGGCTGGCTATTGCACCGCAGTACATTACATGGTCTAACTGCTGGGTTACGTATACCTCTTCACGTAAGTCATACGCTCAGTTTGTGATAAGCATAATGTACACAGTCCACGAAGATTCGAGTTTAAAATCATAAATTCAGGGTTTTTATGGAAATAGAATGAAAACAGCGTGAAATCAAGCACAGCTGAAGAGTTCCTGTAACGATGCCAAAGGTTTAAAGTTCACAAGTTTGCGGTGGGCGATCGTGATGGCACGTAAGTTTAGTAGTACGTGTAGAGTGATATCCATCTAAATGTGAGAGGATCGGGTGTCGAGGGCAATGGGACTGTTATGGATTGCGATAACTATGACTACCTACTAATTCCGTGAAATTTGACGTGTGTATTTCTCAATTTTATTTACCTAGTGTAATTTACAGCAGGTCTGCATTCGATTTCCGACCGTTATGCAGTATGTCATAAGACTAATTACATTTGACAGGTCGTACGTGCGCGTATTAAACATATGTGTATACATGTGATGTTTTATTTATTCACTTAATTGAAACCGTTATTATTTGAAACTATCATCTTTAAACTTTATTGCAACTGTGCCCAAACGCCTTCATCCACCTCTTCAAAAATATTATATCTGCATAACATTTTGTGTCACTTGTACAATTTATAACTTCAAAAATGTGATATTATTGATATCTACAATGAATTTGTGAGATTTTTTTCATACGTTATATACATGTAATATATCTATAAAATTTTGTGTCACTATGTGTAACTCCTTCAAAACGGCTGAACCGATTTCGATAAAATTTTATATTCACACTTGGTAGGACTGAGAATAGGTTGTTATTTATTTTTCATTCCCCTGAGAAATACGAATGGCTCACCCCAAAAATATTTTTTTTATTTTTCGGACAGATTTATTATGCGGCATTAAAAAATAGTACATACAACCCAAAAAATTTCTACCTTCTACAATAATCCTCTATTTACAGTAGTGATATTAGGAATTTAATAACTTAATTATCTCATGAACAGCTCAGCCGATTTTTACGTGTATTTGGTGACAAAGAAAACAGTTCGTAATACATATTTCATACCGTTACGTGAGATGTTCAATAGAAATAATTTCTTTGACTCTCTTATTTTATATAAATTTTATACTTATATTATATACGTATATTACTGTCACTGTATTCAAAAGTCGTTCTAGATTATTCCTGGCTTGTTTAAACAACGTATGTAATAGTCTAACGCAAGATTACGACTATACACTTTGTCTACTCAACGTATGGTGGATACAATAGTGCGTATGATGGGTACGTCGTGGTAGTCTAACCAATTTTTTAAATTAGTAGGTAACTAGGGTCCGCCCGAGTGATATGTTGATATGGTATATGATATGGTGATTTTTTTCCAAATTTGTAAACAGTTTACACTTAACCTTGTTAAATTATACAATAAAACCTCCCTAGGAAATCGCTCTTTCCATTGGTGAAAACCACACGAAAATCCGATGAATAGATTTTGAGTTCAACGCGAACAAACAGACGCGGTAAGAGATCTTTATACGTAGAGAATAATTCAAAATGTGGAGAGAGGGGTTGCTCAGACACCCCGTCTCCCCGAAACCTTGCGCAATGAAAACTTATAAATGAATTCAAGTTGCCAGTTCGAAGTTACTTGAAGGTAACATTAAGACTTTCTGTTGACATGGTAAAAAATGGTAAGGTTGCTCAACATCTCTTTTACCCTTTTACTTTTATACGCAAGTGACTTAGCCTTAGTATTTATAAAAATCACGAGTTTATTTAAGTTTAACAGATTCTTTATATAATTAAATAGTGATTGCTGTAAACACACAGATACAGAAATCGCTCAGAAATTAAAAAGAAAGTAGTATATAAAAGCGGTCTTACACAATGCGAATAAAAAAATTGTTCGATTTACTCTTCACAATAGCGTTAAAATTTCCTTAAGAATTTCTCCATCACTGGGTCAATGCTGGAATAACGTTTTAATTAATTGAATACAATCAAAGTAGTAAACAATCAAAAGCACAGTCTGAGTCAATCATCAATCCAGCGACGACCTTATCAAGGTCGGGTCTATATCATATTTTACTATTCTAACAGTTTTTTATAGAGCTGTATATGCTGAATAATTTGATAACGTAAATCGTATCGTACTACAATATTGTAATACGAACCGTTCTCATACATAAATTTATAACACGAGGACTAGCGCTAGGATTCCTTGGGTGTCATTGACGGCATACACCATGCATATACATACATATGTATATGTTATATTATTATTAAGTTATACCTTGTTTTTGCTTTTTTAAGAGGTGACAAAAATATAAATAATTAAATCAATAAATATGTAGGTATTTATTATAATCCATTATTTTTAAGTGTCAATGAAAATTACAAGAGATTTTTGAGTCAAAGATCGCCGAAGTTTAATTTCGATAAAGCAATAAAATAAGAGTTGAAATATTAGAGCATAACACAATAGATTTAGATTATCAATTTAACTCCATTAAATTGACACAATATAGTTACCATAAACCAAGTAAAACAGTTAATTTTCAAATATTACAACCGCACATTTCATTAAAGTATTTAGTTTCGATCAAGACGATAACTTGTGTATTGTTTGCGAAACAAATAATTAGACCGGCGCAAACTTTTTCAATGAAGCCAAGTTTTATTAAACGTCTAATTAATCATTTCGTAAATTATTGTTATATTTGAACTCGTGTAAAAAACAATCTATTTAGGCGAACTGTTCATGTTTTTAAATCGCTTCTACTTTATGTATCTACTAGTATTCGTCCGAGGCATCGGCCGCATCATGTGTTCAAAACAGTAATCTAAATATGTGTTATTTCGGACTATAATCTGTGACAAATTTCATACAGATCTGTTTAGAAATTTTTGCTTGAAAGAGCAACAAATATCCATCCATGCGTCTTTCCGTCCATCCGTCCACGTCACCCTATAAATTTTTGCATGTATATTAGTAGAATGTATAAAATACAATCAGTTAGAATTTTAGTACGTACCGATATTCTTGTAAAGTTATTTCACCCAAGGAAATCTATTTTAAGGATGTAAGAGCGCGATTTAATAATCCAGGACATTATCGGCCTATTTTATACTCGTTATACAAAATTAATCAATACATTCATATAAACGTGCACATTATCGCAGGAAAATCTACAATCGGGATTAGTTCGATAATCATTTTTTGAATATGGTCTATCTGTTTATTAAGTTGCATCTTGGGTCATTAGCGCGTCAAGGAAAAAACAACGACACATTCAAATATCTAAACATGTACACAAACTTTCGCATTTATAATATTAGTAGGATAATTACAATTAAAGAAAACCTTTACCTCAATGAGAGACGGGAGTAGAAGAACGAACGTATGTACAGTATTTTTATTTTTAATGCTGAATAATGAAATAAACTTGTACCCCTTAAGGATTTAATACCCTTAAGACAGGTTTACGTCCTATTATCTATATATATACATATATATATGAAAATTATATATACATATATATATATGTATTACTGAATACTAACAGTGCTGTTCGGTTCCACTAGCCTTAATTTGAAGTAAAAATAGCTGACGTGCTGGTCGCGTGGGTGCAAACAAGAATGCTGTTAAACCAAATTAACTAAAAATCGAATACGTTGTACATCTTTTATGATATTTATTGAGATCGAATGATTTCAATGATAATTTTGTAAAAAAATAAATACTTGTTATAAATAACGTACAAATAATAAATTCCAACAAAAGAAGTTGATTACCATTACAAAGGTTATGATGATTCAACTTCAATCAATAAAACATCTAGATGTCGAGTCAGCGACAATAATATGTCTCGGCACATACCAGTTCACTTGAGCTGGTGTTTTGTTTATTATCAAACAGCGGACACATAAACACGTTCGAGATGCCGCAAAGTGTTATGATACGGGCTTACCTAGTTTAGGGGTCAAAACTACAATGTAAAATGTATGATGAACTATTTAAATAAAGATTTATTATTATTATATATCTCGTCAACAACGTTCACGGGTCCTAGATGTTAGTAGACTCGGTCATTTTGAAGGCGTGCGTGGGGATACAGATCCTACACGTAGAGGCCCTTTCGAGACACTAATATAACGTAATGTGGTACACTAAGTGGATACTGCCGTTGAATGCACAATATGATACATCCGAAGGTGGTCCCCACTGTGTGTACGGGGACTATTTTTAAACAAACTCTACTATCTATGCTGGGCTATTGTGTTGTAATTCCGAGAATTAATTAACTAGGCTATAGAAAACTATGGAAACCTGCCTTTCAGATGAACAACTGAAGATGAAGACAGGCGGTAACTTGCCACTCACTAAATGGGCCCCGTAATTTGGCATAACAACATGCCCGGGGGCAAAATTGACGTTAGCAGCTAGGGGTGCCGGGAGGTGCGGCACCGATTTCACTATCTAAGAGCAGATTTCCTCGTTATTACGCCAATAGACACTTCCACCCCCGAGCATATAGCTCTACTCCACTCTGGCCGGCCAATTAAGGCAAGCATAGAGGGCCTGTTCCGATCCTCCCACTGAACATAAGAAATAGGGGGTTCCCCTGGGGCACACGGGTCCATGGTGTCGCTACTGACCAACAACTTGCCGCAAGCGGTCCTGTGGGCTTATAATTATTATACAAGTTATTTACTACAACCACGTAGTTGTGAACGTAAGTTTCTTTTTTTTAATTTTTCTTTGTTCGTTATTTCAACGAAGATGTTTAAGTATATATTCATGCGGATAGTATTTTGTGTTAAATTTCTTTGGGAAGTGACATCTAGTATATTCTTGATCCAATTGAGACAACCTTAAAAGATAGCCACGTGCTGTAGGCTACTTATTGTTAGAACTTTGAACGGCGATTAATTTCGTCATACAGGATTTTTGTTGTTTTCGTCATACAGGAGTTTTGTTACAGGAGTTTTGTTGAACTTTAACCTTTTTTGTAACGCACGCAAAGGAGGCTCTCAGAAAAGGGTAGTTTTCCCTGTTTATGTAACATTTCCTTTTAATGCTACTTTCATCATCATCAGCCTTCGCTGATGATGACATCCAAAGGGATGTCCACTGCTGGACAGGCCTCTCTTAATTTGCGCCACTTTGACCGGCCTTGAGCCGTTTGAAATCAGCGGATTCCCTGTGTTCTCTTTAAGTCATCAGTCCACCTGGTCGGGACGCGCCCTGTGCTCCTTTTTTTTCAAGACGTAGTCTCCATTCGAGGACCTCTCTTTCCCAACGGTATATCGGTCCTTCGAACTATAAGGCCTGTCCATTGCCACTTCAGCCTGCTAATCCTACGAGCTATGTCGGTTACTTTTGTTCTTCTACGGACTCATAATTTTTTGACTCGATCTCATAGAGAAATACCGAGCATAGCCCCCTCCACCGCCCGCTGCGCGACCTTGAGCCTGTGCATCAGGCAAATAGTGAAGACGGATCCGAAGATCCGTACTACTATATAATGATGTTATGTAGCATATAGCCTACCTCGATGAACATATTATCCAACACAAAAATAATTTTAAAATTCGAACCAGTAGTTCCTGAGATTAGCAAGTTCAAACAAACAATCTAACTTTTCAACTCTATAAAAATAAAATAGTAGATATGCCATAAATGTTAACAAAAATCGGTCAAGCCGTTTCGGAGGGGTATAGTTAACAAACACTGTGACGCGAGATGTTTATACATACATATATTAGACTTAAGTACTCCGTTGCATTCATTTCAGTTCATCGCTACAATAAAACTTCATATTACGGTCGTCGACCAGTTTTGCGTTACAACTGTGTCAAGTAACATCCACTTAACATGGAGATCGCGCATCAGCAAAGCGGTCAAGTTGTTTGAAGAGCGTACTACTTGGCTGCTGAATATAAACTCAGAGTATGGACTGAAAAAAACACTTTAATGGCAAATTTACAGCATCAACAAAATTTAAAAGGGTGCATAATATGTGTTAATTAATTTTACACTTTCATACATAAAAGCTTCTCGTGAGGCGAGGACACGAGAACAAACATTCATCTACACATAAATCCCTACTTTATTATGGATTCGAAGCCGGAGCTTCAAAGGCAGGTTCACTACCAACTAGGCAGCAGCTACTTATTGATTGAAGGTTTTTTAATCGTTACTATAATTCTAAATTCGAAAGTAACTGTCTGTGTATCGGAGCCCTGAGACAGTGTTTGCTGTTATCGTTCACGACAAGCGCTAATTAAAAATTGTAAAAAATGGCAGGCTGGTTGGTCTAGTGGTTAGTGAACTTGACTATTACACTAAAGCTCGTGGGTTCGATTCCCACCTAGGTCAAACTTTTCTGTGATGAGCAGGAATGTTTGTTCTGTGTGTAAATATGAATATAAGTATGTATTTGAAATATATATATATATATAGTGTTTATCAGTTGTCTGATCACCATAGTACAAGTTAACGCTTAGTTTGGGGTCAGATGGCCGTGTGTGAGGTGTCCTGAGATATTTATTTATTTATTTTTGGGACGGACGATAACAGAAAAGACGTTAATCCAAGTGCGTTATTAGGTCTTCACGTCAACACCACAGAACCATTTTTGATAAAATTTGAAACAGAAATAACCTTCAGAAAGAACAGGTTACACTGCAGGTTACAGGTTACCTATTACCGCTAAAAACGCTTGAAGGAGCTGATGTAGGCGATGAACTTTTTAATTATGTGTCCAGATAATTCAGGCGGACGAAGTTGCAAGTAAAAGCTATTAAAGCTTCCTAAAATAAGTTTTATGTTGTGTTTATATAGGATACGGTTAACACATGTGCAGTATATTACTGAGAATATTATTAGGATTTCAATGAATGCAGGTCAAGTTCAAGAAAATAGGTCAGGAAGATTGAAATTGCCGGGGCTTTAAATTGTTCTACAACGGAAACCACCGGTCCTCCCCTTTTACGACTGTCTTTAATAACGCAATCTTTCTTAAAAAAAACACATAAACAACTTGACAAAGTTATGGACAAAGATACAATTACATATTCTAAATTATAGGTAATAAAGTATAATCAGAGATCTATCACGACAAATTTGTAACTGAAATATCGGCATACTACACAATGAATACGAAATTAAGTGCCAGCTAGCATTATAATGACTCTACATTATATTCTAACCCAGAAATCTAGAGCAGCTGGGTCAAGATCAACACGGAAAATAGGTCAGAGGGAATCACATTCGCGTCCTCCTCGCGTAGAGGGGCGCGTAGGGGGGCGGCAGTCGTCGGGTAGGGGGAACATCAGCAAGCCGTGCCCTTGCTCAATGTAACATAATGTTATAATAGATAGAACTTATTTCAAAATAAAAACACACTTTTATCAGATCAATTGAACAGCACTAGTTGAGACTAATAATACGAACCCAAATGAGCTTTTCAAACGGTTATTACAAATCAATTTGTAGAAGCAGTTATTTTATTTGGAGAAGTATTGTGGTAATATTAACAGAATAAAATTTTATTATTTTTATTGTAGGCAAATATAGCCAGTTATTGTCAATTAGTGTAAATATACAAAGTATATATAAAAAAGAAAAATAAAAAATGTAGAAGGCTTTTTCTTTCATTTATAAATATCAAATTTTGATATGGTTTTTTATACCATGACGAGTGAAAGTAAAATCGATACTACCTATAGTGGCAGATAGGAGTACAATTTTGTGATATGACAGCCCTCAGACTGATTATTTTTAAATTTCAATAAATTTCTTCAAGTCTTTTTTTATTTAATACTTTTCATCTATCAAAATGCCAAGTTCTGAATAAATTACATTAAAATGTAAATCAGGGAACGAATTACATTTTAAGACTAAATAGAAGACTCTCGAAGGCGATATCTAGTATTTAATTGAGAATAAGATTCGACCTTTACCTTTTCTATTTGCTTACTACGATAAAAAGAGCATTATAGCGATAATGTAATACTGTGTTTCGTAATCGGGTATGTTATCATATTTTTATGAATGAAAGCGAAATGTTTTGTCAACATTATACCTATTAACACAATATTACGATACTTAATAAAATGTTCCGTAAACATAATCATAACACTATCTATAAAATATTTCACGTTAGCATTATTGCGTTAGCAGTAAGCATAATTCCATATATGTACATGCTTATCATAAACAAACGTATTATATAGGTATGTTTACAAAGTTAAATATATTGTTTTTACTAAAAAAGTATTCCAAATTCCCGAGTGTGTTACTCAGGTGTCAATAAAGTTTGTTTTGTTGGTACGAGTCAGAGATCAATGTGTATGTTTATTATTATACTAGGTATTTATCCGCATAAAGTGGGCCAAGTTCATAAAATCCAGGGCAGAGGATAACGAAGAATTGTAGTCGACACTATTTTATGTAGGTTACTGACGTATTATATTACGTGCAGCCGCATATTAACTCGTTAAAACACCAGTGATTTGTTAGTGATATCAATCACTTTTAGACGTTTGTTTTATCGCTGCTCTTGATGACTTGATACTTGCAGTTTTAGTAATAAAGACCACAGATTATACAAACGTGCAAGGTGGGCAGTGTGCAGGCGAGACCAGAGCATAGCAATGCATGCACATCGAGCTGCATAACGCATCACTACTCATAACCTTGTTTCTAGCCAGGCTGGAATACGAAATTTAAATTCAAAATTAATTTATTCGTCTAAGTTTAAGATTGCAATTTTACTTAAAATTTTAATATCTTTAGCTCCAATTTTTTACCTACAATCTTTACTAAAAAAGCTTTCTTTTCAAACGCTTTTTCTATTTAAAATATTATCTCATAAAAAGCTGTTAGGTCACAGGGTTGGTATGTAGTAATCCACATAATATATTGTGTGCAAATAGCGAAAAGGGTATAGTGTAGGTGTTTTGAAAAGATTTACCGAGAGGCTCGGTTCGAACGAGCGAATAAGTAGGCGAAGGTCGGCCGCCATTCATTGTAGTCGTGAGCTGACGTTACACCTATAGATAGGTGGAGGCAGAGGCTGTAGCGCGAAGCTGCAACTGGTATTCCATTATGTTTCCAAATGGCGATGACAATGTGTTCCACTTTCAAATATTAAAAAAAAAAACAATAGACTGCTAATTAATCTGCTAATATTGTTAATTTTAGAATTCTCGTAATCTATTTTAGTTGTTTTTCATTAGATCGTTGTATTACTGAAACAAGTAATTTTTAATTTATACAAAGTGATCGTTTTTCCTTTATTATATACGTGCATGTGACACATTCGAGCTGGCTGGCTAAAATGACGAAATTAATCTTTATATTATGCAGAATAAAACAATATTTGATGTATTATAAAAATATGCGTACATATATGTATATATACATAAATACATCTAAATCTACATCTAAAGAAAGTTCTTTCGCACATGTGGGAACAAAAACAGCCCACCCGTATTACTAATTTCGCGCCAAAGGAAAATCCAAGCCCAGCCAACGAACACCCAAATATAGCAGTTTTATGTTGGATACTATGGAGGAGTGGCCTTTTAGAAAGATGATACAATGAACGCATCATGTGTACCTGCAATTGAATGCTAATTGTATAATAGTCACCTTGTCACATTTAATTTAAATTACTTTTAATCATACGACAACAGAAATAAGTAAGGAGGTTGTGAAATCGACGTAAACAATATCGTTTATTTATCTTCTCATTAAAATTCAATATCGAACTATCACCTCGTTCATGAAGGCCTATGAGGTAAGAAACGATTTATATTACAAATCTAGGTTTATGAAAAGTAAAATATGTACATTTTGTTTTCGAACCTCGAAATAATAAGCAGGTACATTCGTCTTTTTAAGATCCAACCTTCGTCTAGAATATTTGATTTTGAGGACTTTGTTTATTAGAAACCATCGTAAATCATTGCATTGCATGTGAAAATAAAAAAATACCTGAACATTTAGTAATAAGTACCTTCTTGGTGGTTTACGTAACTACGATTCTATCAAAAACGATGATTGGAAAACATTACAAACAATTTAAAATACAACACAAACCTCTGCCTACAATTGACTAATCTGCATAATATGAACCCACATATATGTTACTGTTGCAACATGACTTGAAATTTCAACGCACATACATTGTACCACTGTTCAGTATGAATGGTTCAAAATAAACGCAACTCATAAAGATTGTATAGCGTATAATTTTGGACAGATACCTTGAGACTTAAGGTTATCCATGCAACAACAAACTGATCAAAGGTGTAGTTACGAATCCATAATACAGTACACAAGTACTCGTATATGGCTGACCACACGACACGCCTATTATTAATTAGTTGATGAACCGTATCGAAAGTCGACGTATTCGAAAAGTTTGATTACATGTCTGGGTTTGATCGAGTGAAGATTAATACCGTAGGCGTAAAACCAGTACTGGACGTTAAATATCGACTGCGAACGCTCAACGTGCTTCAACATTATGACACTGACATCGTACTTGTTTTCCTCGACCTAGTCTGCTGCTGAGCCATCTAAGGAGAGGTATCGAGAGCAGGGCCACTAAGTTGTTAAGTTAAGGGGACACTTGTGGACCTCCTACAATTTATATTTTAATCTTAATAAAACATATTCGAATTATTTTATTAGTTCACAACTCTTCGTAGTCCGGGACAAAGTAAATAATAGGGATATTCATGTAGCAGATTGTTGTTGTTGGTTCATTTAATTTTTTATTCAAATATTCTCCTTCAAGAAGACTACTCAATTAATTCTTCCCTAATCTTTTGTTTATAGATAAGATCAGGATAGGATTAATCCAAGTCACTACTGAATTGAACATTTTTGACGCTCTCTATGCTTGATACGGTGCCTCCATTTTTGTAGTAATTTCATGTGTCAAATCTGACGTTGAACAATTATAAAAAGAATAGAATGGAAATGTATTAGCTAATAAATATACATGTTGGATTGACAAAAAATATATGACAATAAGGCAACATCCCGATGAAATAATTTATCACCAACCTCATCACCAGACATTGTTTAAACGAGATATAATAGATATAATATATATAATATATATATATATATATATATATATATATGTGGGTATATATAAATATATGGATATATATATGTGGGTGATGGTGATGATGACGGAATTAACCGTGGATATGTGTGCATTATACATTAGGATAACGCACGCGCGCGCATGTCATCTTTACATAAACGCACGTCCTACTTCATCGTGCTCGAAGCTAATCATCATACTGCGATATTCTGGATAGTTCTGGTTCTCGATAAACGTGTATTGAGATGGTGCAAACAATGTTTCGGAAAATTCCCAAAAACAAGTTTAAGTTTCTCCGTTGTAGTGGCTTTTTGAGTTTCACTTTGCTATTTGTATTTTTAAATCTGGATTAAAATTTAATATGAAAATAAATAATTGATTATTAATTAAAATCAGCTTGTAGCAACTCTTGACATTTTAAAGACTTTATGTAGCAGTATCGGAAAGACATAACCTCTTATTTGTAGCATATTTTGCACTTAACGCGTTACTGTCTCTTAATGTCACTAGAAAGGCTAAATGGATAGGTTATAGAAACCACCCATCACCAGGTGGTTCCTCTGCTCATTTGCCGACTAGTTACATAAAAATGATCTTAAAATTGATTAACAAATATTTACCGACATTAATTCAAAAACACGAAAACTACACCAAGTATCGTTTGTTGCGACACTCTGAATCGAATTAATTACCTCGCAACCGAGCGTAGTATTAAAAAACAGTTTGCGCAAGAGTCGATCCGTACCTTGACACAGATAGTGCTCAAACTGTCGTTTTGAATACACAAAAACCGGACGCTGCCTTCACTATTTTAAAACGACTCTTGTGAAACTGAACGGCTGCAAGTGAATAATAAAAATATCATAGACACGCACCTGTGTGTACTATGCTAAATACAGTGTCTTTCAGCTGCAAGTGACCGCCCGAAACATTTTGAAAATTACGTATTATTAATAAGCAAATCATTAAAAATAATGCCACGTATGTATTTCAGTTGCTCTTCATATACCACCGCCCTCGCTGTCTTAATATTTTTTCTAAATGTTTCCAGCCGACCGGATGGTAGAGATTAATTCCAACATTAAGTCCATCTTTTGCACCTCTTCATAAGGTATTATAAAGTAATAAATGAATAAATTATTGATAAAACCTCAGACGGCGATGAAAAACAGTAATAAAAGTTAAAATGGTGATAAAATTAAACTAAAATGTTTATTTTTTCATTTTCGTAAAATTTAAGGATTTAGTTTTATGTTTCTAAAAAAAAATAGAGATGGAATCAAACAGAACAGCATACGTTTTTTTTTTAATTTTAGCACAGTTACTGAAAAAACTTATGCTAAAAACTCTTTTTTTATATAAAACAATTAGTCCCAATGCGATGTTTGACCCTAAAAATACCGCCTTAATTATGTTATTTTACTTAAATATACGTACCTATTTATTCTAAAACACATTCTAAAATTTTGGATGTGTAACTTTTAAAATGTTAGACGTATGACTTTCGACATTAAAATAAATTAGTGTTCTTACTCTATTAAATTAACAGATTTTCAAAATAACGACTGTTCATATTTAAACAACCCGAGTTGAAATCATTACGAAAATATACCATATATTTATTTATGTTGTGTCATGACATAATTTAGCACGCTGTCTATTTTGGCATTTTTTGGAAAAATAAGTTTGTAAAAATTGCAAATCAAAAGGATTTTTGAAGTTATTCTCCTTTAGGCGCGTTATGAAAAAATTATGAGAGTGAAATTTTAAGTTGCGCGCGCATCCGTCACGCAAAATGAACAGGTTGAAGTTGTCTACTAGCCGCTAATTTTGTATCAAAATAATACTACCAACCAAATAGAACCTCTATTAGTAGCGCATGTTGGCACACTCGTCGCCTCTGATCACTGTTTTCATATTTATACTATTTATTTACAACATGTGTTTTAGTTTCCTGCAAGTGCGAATAATGTATGTGCTAATAAATTATTTTAGTACTGATCGAAATTGAATAGTTGATAAATATTATTCGTAAATGTTTATTATTACTGTTCGTAAATATTTAGTAATAAATATTCGTAGGCCACAAGAGCGACTATCCCAGTAGCAACCAACCGTACTTGGTCGCTTAACTCGTGTTTTGCGACAGCGATACAAAAGTTTATTCCCAAAACTCCGGATCCGGATCCGAAAGACCATGACGCGTTGCGCCTAATTTATTTCGTATGAAAACTTAACAACACTAATGAAAAAAAATGTGTTCATATTCTTTTTCAAGTGGTCCAATAAAATTTACGTCAACTATCTGTACTTATTGATATAAATTAAAATATTATTATTTATCTTATTATTTATTTTATTAAAAAATGATGTTAGTGAGTTTGTTTGTCCTTTATAGACTGTGGAATGGTAAGAAATAGAACACTGACGTATTTAGCAACTTTGTTCAGAATTATCTAGAATAGGTTTTGGTTCCAAAATAATATCGATCAGACACATGGATGATGAGTTGATGCGTAGCAGCGTCCGTCGGGTACAGCTAATGAAATTAATTAAATTTGATTACACTACTTCGAGTTTACTAACCAATATACCAATAACCAATATACTTATCCAAATTTTATCACTCAACTTTTTAAGGATCCCTTCACATCTTTGGACATACCATGGACCTAATACGATATTAGAATCGAACTCACTATTTTTGAAGTCGTTATAAATCAGCCTCGTAGGCAATTAATTGTTAGATAACTAACTAACAGGAATAACTATTCGACCACACACCACCAAAGGTGGCAATAGTCACACACCAGTTAGGTTTTTTCTGTTTACCAAATAAATCCATTTAAATATAGGTTTCATTATGCCTACTAAAACTTCTATACATTAATATCTTAAGCTATTAAATACTCCGGTAAAAAACCAACTTACATATCAGTAAAACTAATTTCATTCTATTTCAACAAGAATATCTAATATGACAAGCTTTTCAATTATTTAACTTATTCGTAATAATATTAATACACTCCTTTAACTCTAACAAAATAAGAATAGCTTGAGTTATATTTATCCTGTTGTATATTAATATCTCGGTTAGCAAACTGTATCAAAAAATACAAAACGAAGAATGAAAAAATGCTACCATTTTTGCGGTAAGCTAAAGTGACAAAATTTAAATTTTAAAATTTGCTGTCCCACTTTCAGTTACTGGAAATGTCGAAAAAACAAAGAATGTTTGCATAGAAAATTGAATTTCATTACACTCGATATCAAAAATCAAAACAGGCACTCTATGAATTTTAACAGTCATAAATAAAATATATATTTAAAATAGGACACAGAGGAGACAACAAAGACAAAGCCACAGACCTATGGTAATTTATAAGAGATCGCGATTTGAAAGCAACTGTTGAATTAATAACATTCAACATTTCATGTGACCAATATATCATTTTTTTATTTGACACGATTCTCTTAAAACGGGAAATAACTGAGACAGGTGGACGAGTCTTATAAGATCGTATTTGCACCGAGTATTTACTTACCGATTTTGAAAATGTGGAAAAATATTTATTCAGCTATAGACCGTAATTGGTCTTAGATTCTAACACTATGAAATAATATTAGAAATAAAGTCACCTTTGGTTAATAATTAAAAATTATCGAGTTACATATCTCTATTAAAGAAAGTTTTATGCTTATTTGGTTTGTTATTTAAGAAAGTTATCTATAACAGGCCGGTTGGTCTAGTGGTTAGTGAACCTGACTACTAAACCGGTGGTCGTGGGTTCGAATCCCACCCAGGTCAA
>DWJZ01003417.1:0-17111 GCA_018249125.1 Asbolis capucinus
ATTAAAGATACGAACAGGATTTGAACCCAGGACATGCGATTTAAGGGACCAACGTTCAAACCACTAGCCTATAACTGCTCATGTACAACACACTTATAAAACTCCATTTATGATGCAATGAAGCAATCTTCAAGAGCATACGATATATTTCAAATTCATCTACTCAAGTGGCTATCCCGTCCTTATGTACTCCTTTTAGTCATAGCTGTGATTTCTGCGGTTCCGTACTTAAAAATTTGTAGGGAATTCTGTTAAGTACTAAGACTCTGTTATCCGTCTGTTCGGTCGTCTGTACCTCTGTCTTGCTGCCGTTGTTGTTTACTTATTAAACTGTGGTTGAAAGATACATTAAATTTTCATAATATATGTATAAAATTTCATAGTATGTTTAAGCTATAGGTGCAAATACAAATGTAAAAACATTAAAAGGGCTTTCCTTGACAACTGTGTTTTATGATTTTCTTTGATTTTAAATCGGAAAATAACCTGTAAAAGTTACTGATATGTTCATAAGAACATGTCACTTTTTTGACTATGTATTACTATTTTTATTAAAAATGAAAGTGTCTTGTATTTATAGAATGAAGGTAATAATATAGTAACAATTCTTGATGCTACTGAACCCTTTGTGTGGTTACAATTCGCTTTTGGCTGATTTCTACGATACTTCAAAATACGTTAGTCAACGTCTTTTAATTCACTCACAAATATTTATTGTCTGAATTAAAACATCCTTGGACTCTACTTCGTCAATCAATGTCGGCCATTTGTGCAGTAGTAAATATAAACAAATGCCCAATTTAAACGAAATAAATACTGCAATATCCTAAATTAAAATTTATTGTCAATAAAATTGACATTTAATTTGTTGGTTTTTATTGCATGATATATTATTGATAAATATAAAATATTTTTGCAATGCAATGCAACATAGTTTTTGAATACGAGACATTTCGAGTAAAATTCATTACAATGTATTCTGATAGCTGATGCTGCAGCACGCAACAAATTCTGAATGTTCTGAGATCATATCAAATTCGAGACACTTCGAGGCGTTTCCGATTTTATTGAAAGAAAGTTGTCTCAACCGGTTCCTGGTCTTACTGTATAATCCTTTTTTAAACTCCACGACACACTTTATTTGCCATTCCTTCATTTGAAAGCAGTGTCCTAAATCCTTTGTATATCAATGTGGTTGTGAAAATAATTTGGTTATTTTTTGAATAAAAATAATGCGTCATTAAGATTACTTGTAGGTTGTACATTTAGTTTCGTTACATACTCTCTTGTATTTTATATAAGAATCATAATCGCGCATTATATTCAATTAATGATTTTAAAGTTATCGAAAAAGGAATTATATTTACTGCAGTTCACCATTGTTTTGCTTGTACTTTTTGTATAAAGTTATTAATTTAATAATACTGTTTGCGATAAAAGGAGTTTTTCTCTTTCTGTTATCTTTCTCACGTTCTACTTTATATTTGTAGCAATTTTCATCAAAATCGTTTCAGTGGGTTCGTGCAAAGATTTGCAAGAATAATTGACAAGATATAATATAATTTTTTTCTCTATCAAACTGTACAACAACATACATTTATAACAATTATCTACGTCGAAATTTTAATTACATCATTTGATATCTAAAGGATCAAATAATTCGTTAGGTTGAGTGAGGTGTGTGGGGCATCGCTTGCGGCAGGGGGGGAATTATTGGCATTTCAATTATAATTATTTGTATAATTTTATGGATTCCTTAAAGGAAAATTCTGTATTTATTAGAAATCTTCGAAGTATTTTGAAAATGTTCAATTGGTTCTTCTCCGTAGCAACATCATAAAATACAATGAAAACGGGAAGTTAAGATTTTTTTGAGTCCAAAAATCAATAAGGTTTTACTATCGAAAAAATTGGTGTTCATGTAAGTCTTGAATAGACATGTTTTGCTACTTACAATATGAGGCATCTGTCTTTGACAAATCAATTCAGACAATTTAGGTGAATTTATATTTGAATGAAATCATTATAAATATACGCTTTGATTTTTCAGATTTTACCAGTTTCTCATCTTTTCCTCATAATTGTAAATGCTCAGTTATAAAGTTTATTCTTTCTGGATATAATTGTCACACTCAGAATTGAAATCATTCAGTCTGTTCATCTTTAAGGAGTGATTTAAGAAACAAAATGACTCTGCGAGATAAACTATTCGTAGTAGACCAAGTTCTTATATGTTTGCATTACTTACAAAATCTCTAAATACTATGTCAGCTTCCTCATATCGAGTGTCACAGTGTGTGTTGAATTTTCATAAGCTCATTTTCTTTGTGTCTAGGGCATAATATCGAATAAGACGTCAGGTCAGGTGTTTGTACTATGAATTTATATTACAGATGTATCTTATTCAAAGAGAAATAAGTACATTTGTTAATAAATAAGTTTGTTCGGGTCAACACTTGTAAGTAAATACCACTTTCTCTTACCCAAAATTAAATATTGCATTGCTTATCATAATTCATTTTTTGACACTCATGACCTGATTCAACGTTCAGGATTGGTTTCAGACAACGAATCTTCTTAACGGTGAACAGCACAACAATTTTGTAATACACAAAAAATATTGGTAACGTGTGGATAAATATTGGAAACGGAAATTGTGTGGTAGCCGAAGTTTAGATTTCTCGGTTTTATTTATATTTGCGCGATACAATTAGTTAATGAGAAATATATTAAATATCTTCGTGGAAAAGCGTTACGTTCAGCAATTTCATCACTATAGAAGTTTCACTGTTTGCTAGAGAATTTCGTAATTAGAAACCAAGTAGTTATTTTATACTATAATTTTACTGTAACTAAATCAAAATAATTTTTGTTTCATTTCTACCAATAACAACTTTGCTGCGCAACTCACCTACTCATCAACTATGTGTCGAATCGATTTTGTTGCCTATACTTCTTCCAAAGAATTCTGAACAAAATTGGTAAAGACATCAGTGCTCGATCGCCTATCTTTTCAGAGTGTTTGAAAGACAAAAAAAGTACAAACAAACAAACCTTAATTTTTATGTACGAGTATATATGTAGATAGGCTCACTTAATGAAAGTCAAATTGTTACAGTACGATCATCATGTGATATGTAAGTTACTTTAACAATAAATGCTCATTTAAGAATCCATAGCCAATTCCACAGTAGTACCTAATGTCTCAATACATATAATAGAGAGATAAAATATGTGCATAATTTTCTAGAGTAAAAGAAAAGATAAAGTAGTAATTAATGTATTTGTCATTTTTGTTAACACTCTGTTTAAATTAGGGGCGTCTGCCTCGAGTACAAGTCACCCTTCACGTCGTGCACCCTGTACAACAACCCTGAAATGGGTGAGGATATAGTGATAGATACCTTAATTTGGAGGTTGCTTGCTCCCAGCTTTATTGTTATGGCATTGTGGCATAATTTTGTTTGTTGCTTCATCAGTTCAGTATTGTTTTTCTTCTTCTCCGGTACTTGGCCATTGATTCTAATTGTTTAACGGCTTTTAATCTATAAACAATTTTAAGATAGCTTTTTCATGGTGTACCCTACTATTATTATAAATGCGAAAATTTGTGATTTTTGAAGAATGTTTGTTACTCCTTCACGCAAAAACTACGGAACCGATCTGGACGAAACTTAGTACAGACATAGATTATAGTCTGGAGAAATACATATGCTACTTTTTATTAACTTACCTATAATTTGGGTGAAGCCGTGGGCGGATACTAGTTTAATATGATTATACAAAATATAGTAATATACCAAAAATTACAATATTGTATTTAGTTGAGTGAACTCTCAGTTATGAACAAATAAATAATTTGGCTCTTAACTTGTCTATCTCCAATGCTACTACAAACAAAAGTAGTCTGTAATCGAGTTATTCTTGATTTAGTTAATCAATACATCACAATTCAATTCTTGGCTGCAGCAGGTTAATAATAGATCAATGTTTATTCGAGTTACGAGTATTATACCTCATCCTCAGTAATACGAGTATAAGGGGCCAAGTATTTTTTTTGTAAATTGTGAACATGTGACTATATCACAAAATGAATTTTTCTACCGATTAACGCGGACAGAGAGGAAAAAGGGCAATTTATATAAATACAAATAAAATATTTATATGAACCAGAATCTTAAATGGCATTTTCCAGAAACCCACTTATTGCAAAGAGCGGTATATTTGTGTATCTGTCCCGTCAAGCGCTATGCAAAGAATCCTATTACGCGTATGAGTGTAAACTGTTTATTAGCCGAATGAGTGATGAAACAAGTTGAGTGAAGCGGCTCGGGAGCAGTAATTGGCCTGTTTATGTTCACACCCGTATATCTCGACCTCTCCGCCCGATGCACTTACGACTTGATTCGATATTGTGAAGTAATGTTATTGAATAGTTACTTCGCTCTCTTCCTTTTGGCGACATTCTTACTAATATCGTAAATGCGAAAGTAACTCTGTCTGTCTGTTACCTCTTCATGCCTTTACTACTGAACCGATTTTGATGAAATCTGGTACAGAGGTAGAATAGAACTTCAGAACAAAATCTAGGCGATTTTATTTTGCTAAAAATGGGTTGAAATAGTGTACGAAAGTTTGTATGGAAGGTCGTCATTATGAATGGTTTAATTTCAAACGCAGACGTCTCTAGTTGAGTGTGTTTTGAAGCACTCATTGGTGCCAATTATTTTGTAAATATAATAGCAATGTGTAAATTTCATATGCAATATTATGTATTTATCGTGTTGTCATGATAAATACAAATCTTGTCAAATAAACAAGGTTTATTAAAATATTTTAAAGCTTTTTTTGTAGATCCATAATACAAACAAAAATACAAATTTCATAACTGTATTGTTAACCGTTGAGGAGTTTCCTTGTATGGAGCCAATCCTGAACGTAGTATCGTGTCATGCGTGTCATAAAAATGCGTTGTCATCAGGATGAAAACTTTATGCAAAATTTCAGCTCTGTAGTGTAAGAAGAGGTCTAGGAGCTTGCAAGCTTTGACCCGTAAGACACAAATATACTAACATATTAATATACAAACATACACTGCAAGTTAGATAAAAGCTTGTGAAGAGTATAGTGTTTTCAGTTGTCTGTATTTCTGAAAGGTGACGTTCTCCATTTCATAACAACCGAAACCGACGGCGTTAGGATGTAGTTTTTATAGGATGTATGTAGGTGAAACGACTGCAGGAACTTGCGAAGCAATTGGGCTGGGTTCAATTCGATAAGTTTATATCCAGGGAGATATAGTTGAGAGCTTTATTTCTCATGAGTTAACCTTAAGAGCATAGTTGGTCGACTTTGCATATGACTATTGTTTTCATGAATTCTGCTCTACCCACGTATCAAAGTTAATTATTTAAATGACACCTTTGATTGCAGAACATTTGTATTGCTCAGCTGCAACTAAATTGATTGGTATTTCCGTTGTTAATTTGAAATAAATCATTTTATTAAGTGGGATTTAAGTTTAATTCCAAGATATCTTAATTATTACTTAGGTTTAAGAATGTATGTTATCTCTAAATCCACCAAACCGCACTTCGCCAACGTTGTGGACTACGGCCCGCTCACAATGTGAAAGGAGACCCGAGTCAAGAAGTGAAACAGATAATGGCTTGCATTGAAATGGTTGAGAAGTGTTTTTGATACTTGCGAGTTTTTAAATAAATAGGTTGAAGTATATCGATTAAGAATGGTTTTACGTTAAAGAAGAATAAAATAAATGAATAAAAAATATTTGGTTTTGGAATTTTAATAAAAAAAAACTATATTAATAAGTTGAACAGCAGATTTTTTTAAATATGAAAATCGTATAAAGATATATATTAATCCATTTATGTAGCCAGTGTTCTGCTTCACATATCACCAGCTATTGAAAATGCATGTTATCTTAACTTCACTACCGAGTACTGGTCGTGTCATCGCGCACTCAGCTTAACTTATCACACTAATTTAATGTGACTAATTTAACTGACGCCATACATTCATATTGGGTTGCTTAGAACCGCTATACCTAATCTGTGTGCTGAACAAACAATGTCTCCTACTGAGTTATGATGTGCAGTTAACGAATATTTAGGTCGAAAGAGCTAGAAAGTTATGTGTTGAATATGTCACTAACTAATACATTGGGCCGTTAGTAGTAATTCTTTGCACGAAATGTGGAGTTTTTTTTATAAATATCTTGGGACAACACACATACGGCCAACTGATAAACGTACATATATTTTAAAATACAAATTGAATAGTGATATAAAATTGAAATACAGAATGAATAAAAAAACTCCTTCTTGTATACACCAACACCTGTCAGGTATTATTGCGTGGAAGTAGGTGTTTCTTTCAAATAGCAGGGAAATAACATGTTAATATCTTATGTCCTCCTCTGATAAAAATATCTTTGCATTTTCAAATCCTGCAAGGATAAAAGAAAAATAAGTTTTGAATCCGAGTAAGAAAGTCCTTAATATTGCTAACGATTTGATAGATAGGTATTCATATTAAAATATCTTGGCGGGGTACTATCGTGCTCCAAGATGTTAACTAAAGAAACAATAGGAGGTACTATTAACTATTTTACGAGATACATAGTATAGAATACAAAGAAAAACCATAAATCATGACATACTAATTATCATAGTAGGTGTTTACTAGGTAGACTGTATTATAAAATTAACCAATTAAATGAAATATTATCAAATGAATTGATGTAAGTGGCAATGTATGTAGGTGTTTCACGTGGTATGTGTCCTTAAGACAGTGCATGGGATGTAGATTGCCGCACCTATAACTGTCATAATTAGCATAGTAGTCTAGCTGCCGAACTTAGAGTTAATAGTTACTTTAATAGCTCCTTAGTATATAAGTTTTGTTTTTTTTATGACGTTATATTTGGTTTTATTATCAATTTTTATTTATTAACATTTTTTTGTTTGGCATAAATAAATTTCTCATATCATTTTTGTTTTAAGAAAACATAATGTATATAAAAAAATAATCACCCTAAAAATATTTAATAGAATTGTACTAAGAAGTAATTTAAGACTTCAACGCCCACTGAGGGCGTTCTAATCCATCATCAATTTAATAGGATTATTAACAAATTAATGAGAACATTATAAAAACCGTAGCACATAAAAGTCTTAATAAAATAAGATAGAAACGCATTCGTTTGGTTTTTCTAAACAGATAACCCTTTAAAATTTGCGTGGAAAGCGGGAGTCACTAACTTAATTGTAAGTCCATTAGAACTTCTGACGTGAAGCCTGGAAAGATAATTAAAACCCGACGTAGGTAATGACACAATCACAAACAACTTCTTCATCAAGTCCAACCAATTCCATGATTGCATGGTGGAAGCTGTTGGATGTCATTAGCCAAAAGTGAAATCACCCAGCATTCTGCGATTTAGATGCTGATGATGTCCATTCGTAGATACCTGTCCGTCCGTCCGTCCGTTTTATGTGGCCGGGAAGGTAGACCCGCGTCTGGCGTGAGCTAGCGTAAGGACGCTACAGTACTTTACGCCACGTAACAAAAAAAAGTTTTGTCTAAGCCATCCAATTAGTGTTTTGGCGTCAGTAAGAAACAAACATCCATCCATCCATTACTAACTTCACGTTTATATTTTATTATCGTAATTCGTAGCTCCTAAACTTTGCATAGCATAAATATGTGAACATTTTATGTCGGTGAACGCAGACGGTAGGGACCTAGCGCTGCTTATTTGAGTGCAAGACGAAACGGAAGCAACGTTCCATCAATTGTAAGCATCTATTTACATTACTGGAACTTGTGAGCACTAAGTGCAAATGCAAAATGAAACGTAGATTTCGTAATTAATTAATGTGGAGAGACCTGAAATACTACGGCAGTGATTTACAATTAAAATAAATGTAATTTATTTCGTCTTAGGAAACTGTAGCTCGCTTAAATAGACTAGAAATTTACAAATCTGTATTCACAAGTTATTATAAAAATTTATAATAAAAGCATTTATGAGTTTATCCTACAATTTAAGAATCTTTATTATGCGTTCTTTGATATAAAAAAAACTTTTGATATTTTTTTCTGAAATATTTTTCACGTACAGAAATCTGTTAGTTACAATTTAATTAAGAAGTACTTAGTTAATGGAGCCTCGGCAGTAACTGTTTGAGTTTCAGAGCATTTTGAAAAAATAAAACTTAACTACATTATGTACAGTAATTTCCCGTATTTAGTATAATTTAACATAGTAAATACTTATATGAAAGCTTATAAAAGTAATGACTATAATTTTTTGATCCTAGCCAGATAATACTTGTCGTTACTCACATGGATTGGAAATGGAATAATTGATCAGGGTGACTTTACATGATAACATACAATTACTGGGGGACACTAAGCAATCACTAATGTAAACATTAGCAGAAGAAGGTCATAATTACCTTAAAATTAACCTCTTAACATTATAACTGCGCAAGTAACTCGACCAACGCCCAAACTGCTGAAACGATTTTAATGAAACGCACAAAAGTACAATAAAACTTATTAAAAACATGGGGGTTGGGAGAGTGTGACTATACAGATGAAGTCGCGGGAAAAAGCTAGTTATTGTACATGGCGTGTTATCGTTTTTATCGACCACAGAAGCAACTGAAAATAGTTTTAATACACACATAAGTTTGGAAATTATTGGTGCGCGCAGGATTCGAATTCAAACTCTTTCGGGAGACTAATGTTCAGCCTTTAACACTATGAATAACGTATGTTGTAATACATACGATGATCAAAAACATCAGGAAGATTGTTTTAAGAAATGCCAACTAAATTAAATTTTTTCTTGAAATGGTTTTACAAAATTTTCGTTACAGTCGTAAACCACTTCTTATAAGCTATTTTAATGACTCATTATTATATTCCCACCGCTATGGAAATTAACATATTAGTCCATTATCGAGATTGATTACATTTAATAACTTTATTATTGTTTGTATGAAAATGGAAATGTGGCGGCAGTACTCCTTAACACATGTTATTACAAGCAATCCTTGTATAAATCAGTAGACACACACATGCATTCATGTTTCTCTTTCTAGAGAGAGAGGTCTCTTTTTCTGTGTGTGTGTGTGTGTGTATTATCAAGTTCCACAAAGCAGCAGAATTGATAAAAAAAAAAAATTATGCTTCCAATTTGGTGTAAGAACTTGGGAGATAATAAAAATAATATGTACGAGTATGTATGATGGTGTATTTTTCTTGTTGGTTGAATGAAATGTTCGGCCAGGTACCAACTTCCTTAACAACACATAAACACGAAAAAACTACACTAATAAACGAATGCCAGCAGTCGAGACGATGTTCATTTAAAGTTTTTTAATTAATAAAAATTAAACCGACAATCCATCGCCTATTTACGCTTACTTTTATAATTTTTTTATTATTTTTTTTTGTTTTATTCTAGAGAAAGAGTGAATCATTAACACTTTAAAAAATAATAACAATGCTGGGAATAACATAAATCAACCGGGTACTTTCTATTAAACCTGTCTTTCGCAAAACCGGTTAAATCTTTTAAAACGCTACCCTTAATTTAAGCTTATGCTTAATGACCCAAACCGGTTTCGTTATTTTATCGGTTTCCGAGTCTTGAGCAGTAAGTCAAAAAGTATTATTTATATACAACAGACATAATGACAGCAACTTGAACTTTAATATTGAAATAAGGCATTATAGTAATAATATTAAGAATGCTAAGTCGTTAAAATTACTATTAAACATCAATGAAATGTATAAGCAAATAAATAAAAGTTATACTAAAATAAGTTATACTAAGATAAAATAAACACTGAACTAACTGAAAAGATGTGTTGAGGAATTTCTTTCACTGTTATGTTATGGCACCTTTCCGAGACAAATAGATTCTAAAAAATGACATGACGTCAAATAAATGATTTCACTCTGAATTATATTTAAAAAAATCATCTAAAGCTCCTACCTGGACCATACCAAGAATGCTGACAGCATTACCCCAATGATCTGATAAACTAATTCTTTGAGCAAAATAACTGGCAGCCGTCTGGTCGCCAGAAGTGACAAGCAATAGTTTCGATATGTCCTCGACATATTATATAATATATATAACATTTTTACAAGTTTTTATTTATTTATTTATAAGGGAACTCAACGGTTGACAATACAGTTATGTTTTTGTGTTTCTTTGCTTACTTCCACATTCGATCTCATTTTGCACCGTGGTTAAAATAAATGCTCATTTTTGCATGGCATTTCGTAAACCATAAATGAAAGTTTAAACTATATGTACTTTAAACTACAGTAAAAACATAGGTGTGACGAAATAAATAGACGCTTCTATTAATTTCTATAAAAAAAATCAAAATCTTTCAAAATCTAATTTTATTCGAAAATAAGTATTCCAGTAAATGCTCTGCGCACTTTATTTTTAAAAATATTTCAAACTCGTAACTTTGGGCTGCGTTTTCGAAATCAATGTTCACTCCTATTCATAGTTTGTTTACGCCAAACATGTCAGTCAATACGGAATAAAAGAGGGATTATAGGTTAGCGTACTAATTGAGAAGACAATTAAAAGCATTAGAAGCCGCGCCTCCATTACAGTGGGCTATTAATGAGGTAACACCATCTTCCCGGCTGTTTGTACAGGGCACGCACCCTGCAGGGAGAAATGTTATACTATTTTAATAAAGCTTATTTTTCTTCTTCGTTACGTGTAAGTACTAAGGGTGTTTCATTGTGCTGATTAGGTACAGAGCATGTTCACCTGACGTGATCACCACCTCCCATGAATATTAACAACATCACACTGAAGTTCGGTCATATTATAGTAGCTGATAGCTTTACATTAATTGTAACTGATAAGACAGAAAAATACTCGTATCAGCCGGCGCTTCTATGCCGCAGAGAAGTTGTTATCGTGAAGTCGTTAAGACATGTCGGAGGTCTCTAGGTGGTTAAAAATCTTCCGACACTTTGATTGGAGCTTAACCCCTTCACAATTCCGTACTGGAGCAGCGTGGTAAAGTATTTTATAGGCCTCTTCAGCCACGACAAGCCATAGAATATAATGTAAACAAATATTCTATTGGTTACGTTTCAATTCGGTGAAACTTTAGTTTATGTTGAATGTTTAAAAATACATGTTCAAATATTTATTATAATCAGGCCAAGAACCGAACGTGTTGCAACATATAATTAGATATTATTACACGTGTATTGACTTATTATTATTGTGTTACACTTCCTTGGGAAATTATAGATTAAATTCGGTAAAATACTTCCACGATAGCGGGAAACACTTTTACGGTTCCGTATCCAAAAAGTATTTCAACAATCCGCACTGGGGCAGCTTGTTGGAGCCAGAAAAGCTCCATATTTAGTAAAAGATTTTAACGGGTCTTCGAAACAGCTAGATGTCGGCACAGCGACAAAAATGTGGCTCGACACACACCACCTTACTTTAAATTTGGGCTAGTGTTTAGTTCGTTCCAGACAACCAACATAAACACGTTCCACAGTAACGCAATCTATATTCAAATTATTTATGACAACCAACTAGGGTATAATTAGGTTAAAAAATGATTTTTTTTACTTTTTCTTAGTTCATCGGTAATTCAAATGAAGATGTATAAGTATACACAAAATACTGTGTGAATGTATTTATTTCAATGTATATTTACATTCATATATGGGAGGTGATAGCTTGTATATTCTTGATCGAAGGTTAAGATATATAATTGTGTATTCATGCAGACAGTATTTTGTATTAAATTTCTATGGGAGGCAACATCTAGAATATTCTTGATCGAAAATGATAAATTATGACACCCACAACCCACACCCTTTACCTTCAAGACTGAGGCTGTAATAAGTATCAGCTGAAACATTATTTTGAACATTAAAATAACGCTTACTTTCGTATTAATTCGCGGTAACAAAACCATTCTATGAAGCATATTTTGAAAATGTTATTAAAATCCATTTCTATAATTACGTCTTTTGTAAAATTTCTTTCTATGAAAGACATTTAAGGAAGAGCCGAATGACGTAACTTTAAAAAATCCAATATAATTTTATATTCGCAAATATGCATTTTGTAGTAAAATTCATATTTCTATGAAAATAATAGTTATTATACGAAAACGGTGCGAGTTTCGTTAGGAAATACAAAGAATAAGATTTGCTTTCGTATAAAAGGGACCTAAACTCTCTCAGTTATAACAAAGGGATCTAGAGAATAATGAGTCGGAGGGTTTTTCTTCTCGTTCAACTTCTTGAATTTAATTGAACTCTTTCCACATATTTACATATATATAAATCTACTGTACGTGTGTCACTGAACTCCTCCTAAACGGCTTTACCGATTTGAATGCGTTTGGATGAAGCCCTAATTTAGATTCACATGAGCCCGGCAGAGGGCGCTGTAGTCGGTATCTAGGTTATTTATCTATCTTGCGGTACGACGTTTGCCGGGTCATCTACTTTGGTATAAATAAAATTAATTTTTTATCATCTTTCAGAAGTCATTTTATCACCTCATATTACTTTGGACACTATTAGGTCCTCGAATTGTCGAGTATAAATTACTATTTTTTGTGTAAATATTTGCTTACAGACTTATACCGCCATCTAGTGTCAGAGTCTACAATTAAATTCAGTTTATGGTTGCATTAAAGCCTGCGTTACACAATATATAGTCTATATAATACTCATTATAGGAAGCTTGCAAATAATGGCATTTGCAAGCGATTCCATTCGATTTTGATTCGAAATACGTTTGCAATTATGTAATTTGAATATCATCTTCAAAAGTTTTTCTCTTTAGTTGCCTTCGACGTATCTTCTTCAGTACTGAAACACAGGAATTAGCTTTGTTTCTTTGTGTCATCATTTCACAATGTTTTCATCAAGTCCTGTTCCTAAACTCAGCATAACTTAGGAAATTACAGGTGCTCGCCGCTGGATTGGAACTCAGCACCTCCCGTTCGAGACGTTCAAACCACTAGGCTATCACTGGTTTTTTTATATTGCTAGATGCAATTATTCCGAAAACAAGTAAACCTAACTGCTTACCACCTGAAACTGCGGTTGTTAAGCGTCATAAACCAATACCCGGTACAATTTCCTATGCACATACATACCTCCACTGCGCTACGACTTTCATAATTGGGTACGTCAAACGATAAACACACACACTATGCATTAGAATACCCCGTGTTGTATTAGCAACGTCAGCCCAAATACGCATCACAGATAGTGAAATGAAACATTACTCTGTTACATACCTGCCCCGGGATTTGAACCTAGGGCCTATTCCTTTGCCGGTTACTAACTGAAAGTCGCAGCTTACGAGGCCGTTCAAAAGATACATACCGACAAACGAACGCGCACTTTATTATTACTAAAATTATACATGAGAGAGAAACTCTGTCTGCGTGTCTGTTTGTCACGCTGTCATAAACCATTGGACCGAGTTTGATATAAATAATTGCATTGTTTATATAATGCCATTATATGTATTTCTTTATGTATATAATTCTATATGTACGTGCGTATGTCGCTGAACTGTTCCTGAACGGCTGGATCAACTGATGGACCTGGAATGGTTTTTTTTTAATGAGTTTGGGTGGCGCCCTGGATGGTTTAGATTCACAAATCGCCCGGCAGAAAGCGCTGTAGTCGGTATCTGAGTTATTTATCTATACTGCAAATAGACTGCTGGATTTTGCTTTTGAAATATTTGGTCAGGAGAGGTTTAAAAGGTGAAAAAATGAAAAATAATAGTCTTGCGGAACGAAGACCGCCGGGTCAGCTAGTATTCTGTAACTATGTATCATATGTAATACATCGCCGTTCGAGCATTTCCTTTAGGCCTAATGGTTAGCTCATAGAAAATGCAGAAAGTATGATTCTCGCCATTTCCTACAATATTGTAAGCAATAAAGATTAGATAAATATATAGGATGGACTAGAATTATGAAAATTTTATGGTTGTTCATATAGTGCAGGGGTTAGCAACCAGCGGCCCGCGAGCCGCATGCGGCCCTTTGAGCATTTTAAAATTAGATTTTTATGCTTAGAAGTTCAAGCGGTATTCAAAACAAAATAATACAATATAAAAAATCTAAATTGAGCAAATACATAAAAACTTTACATAATAATTCTAAAACGGTAAGTAGATTTGATGAAGTATAAAGAATGCTAATCTATGTACGGCCCTCTAGCAAAATTCAAATTTAGAATTGGCCCTTCAATTCAAAAGATTGCTCACCCCAGATATAGTGGATGCAAGGACGTTGGTATAGTGGACGGAAGTTCGTTAACGTCGAACAAGTATGAAATTGTATAACATTTTATTGTACTCTATAAATAATTGAACGTTTTAGCGTCTTTGAAATTTATATCTATAAATGGATGAAATAGGTGACGAAATTCAATCGACGCGGACAGAGTCGCGGGAAGAAACTACTTATATTATACGGTGCTGTGATGCGGTCATCGAATTTAATAAATTGGCTTAATAAGTATTTTACTGCCTGAATTGACTTCAAGTAGGTTTACTGTCAATTGTTAGTAAACAAGCCTCTCTTGTCACATCAAACTGAATGACACAGTTTGTTTGGGAGCTAAAGAGTCACGAAGTTATTACAAGAGAACTAGCTGACCCGGTAGACGTTATGCTCAATACTACAAATATAAATGTGAAAGTGTTTGAGAATGGATGGATGGTTTTTAGGTTTTTCATGCAAAACTACTGAACAGATTTGAATGAAATTAGGCGTAGTGATAGATTATAGGTTGGAATACGAAATAAGCTTCATGCTATATACCATGCCGCCAGCGAAGACTATACTCGGTGCAAATCAACTCTGGAATTTTTCCCACACAAACTTGATGATTTTGTATCGTAAAAATTTCAGATCGAATTTGCACTGGATATATTTTTTTATAAAGTACCTCAGATCTTCAATTTTAAAACACATCGCAGAATAATATTTTAGCAGCTTTTATATGCTCATTAATAGTTTGAATGATTCTTATCCATATCAGGTACTCCAGATCTTTTATTTATAACGCTTTCCATGTTACTAAATATCTGCCCTAGCCTAGAATCGAACCTGGGATCTTTGCTACATGTGCAGGATAGCCAGCTTGGCTACATAGTCTATACTATATTTTATTTTCACGTAAGATTTGGTTCGAAACTGTGATACTTTTTAGTTAATCGTATTTGAAAATGCGCGAAGTTTGCCATTAATTACAATAGTGAAAAAGTGGGTTTCGTACTTATAAACTACATATGTATATTGAACACACCAAAGAATTAGACGGACGAGAAAAAAAAATCGTAGAATTTATCAGTACTAGCTTCCGCCCGCGGTTTTTCATGCATGGTGTTGGTAACAAATGGCTATATGTATGTAAAAATTTTATTAGAAAAGTTCAGTAATTTTAGCATAAGAGCAAACATCCGTTCATCCTAACAAACTTTATATTCTTCTTCTAAATCTTCAAGTTTAGATTGACGTAGTCTTATCCTAGTTGGTAGTTGGAGTCGATTCAAGCGCAAAGTCCCAGGTTAGATTCCCGGTCGTGACAGGAATTTATGTTGAGATAAATACTTGTTCGCGGCTTTGCTCCCAGCATCACAAAGAATGGAAGGTTACGTGTGAAAACTTTAATGTATTTTATATTAATTATAACACTTTAAACGGGGACTTTTAAAAAAGAATATACATTATAGTAGATTTGAGAATTATATTTCCATCTAAAAGAAATTCTGCCTCAAAATTCTTAAATAATGACCACTAACGGCAAATAGATCAAAATGTAATGTCAAAACTTTCACGCGCTAATCTTCCTCAACTGTTCCCTAACATTAAAGAAGTTAAGGTCGACACTCATCTAACAGTACCGCATAAAATTAATGTAGCTTAAATATTTTGCACCAATTTCAACTGTATACATACATATATCACACTTCATAAAAGATCACCTTTTATGAATGACTCTTTACTAGTTAAGTATTAATATAAAGCATTAAGCGTTCAGCTTGCCATTTAGTGGTAAAAATTTCATTTAACCTTTATTGGGGTCAATAAATGACATATATGAAATATATTGCAGACATGAACAAATTATAAAAAAAAAATTATATACTTTTGTGCGCTTTGGTAAACTTTTACAAGATCTCTCTTCTTCTCTCAAAAGTAAGGAAATTTACTAACTGTCTTTGTACTAATATTATCTCCAATGAAGGATTCCACCAATTTCAACTCACGGATACTACAGACAGTAAACTACAGAATGATAGTTACTTTATTGTTCATTCGGAGTATACTAGATGGCGTTATCGGTCATTCTGAAATATGCTGTTGAGATTTTATAACATGTCTATGGGCTTATGGGCATTGAGTTTAAAGTCACAATGAAAGAAGTTTCACATCAAAAATGCAACCATATCAATTCCATAGCCGCAACGGAAAGCCTCGTTCGCAAGGCAAGGCTAGGCAATGCGGTGCAAATGCCGAATCGTTAGATGAGTGGCAACCTCGTCCCAGCCCGTGTCCCATTACGTTGCGCGTCGCGTCGCCCACACCCGTCGCCGGATCATGCTGGACTAAATAAAATTGCAAAGAAATCCCACCTCGCTCGCCGCCAAGCCCTCCCTGTAATTGTGGCTTGGATGCCTATTTATATCTGGAACGTTCACTTTTATACACAAGTAAGGCTGTTAAATCGTGACTAATTAAGTTGTATTCATAAACATACAATACTTCTGAACGAGTACCTATTTTGAGACCTTCGTTAGTGGATATATCTTAACACCGCTATCTAGTGAAAAACATTATAACTAAATCCAACAGGTGCAATAAACTACATTTTTTTTTATCTTTGGACATCTCACACACGGCCATCTGACCCCAAATTAAGCGTCAGCTTGTACTATGGTGATCAGATAACTGATAAACATACATATATACTTTCAAATACATACTTAAATAGATATTTCTATTACACACCCAGACACACAGAAC